>RCHF01000218.1:0-16799 GCA_003987895.1 Neonothopanus nambi
GGGGTGAGGACGAAGAGACTGGTGTATAGTCACTTCTGACATCTGAGCGGCCAAGGCATCCTCGTCAAGGTTGGCCTTGGAAAGACACTTGATAGCATACTCGCGCCCATAGACGGTAGAAGGCCTCTGCTTTGGAACACTCTCGACGTCCAGCGCTCCCACGACAGACGAGTGGCCATCTTCGGATGGCGGAGGACGATAGAGAACCTCACAAACTAAATAAACGACAGCATAACTCCCTGCGCCAAGACGCCTGACAACCTCAAATTCCTTGGCCGGCTCGTCAGAGTCTGGTGTTTCTGGACGAACGGGCTTTGCATCGATAGAGACCAGCTTGATGGTCTCACCCTGGAGAGTAGCACCCTCACCAAAGATGTCACCGGGGGCAAAGACATCCTCGAGGGTAGAAGAGACGACTGAGGGAACAGGAGAAGGTGGTCTTGAATCGACAGGCGTCTTGCGGGTACCAGGGAGAGAAACGGGACTAGAAGCTTGCCTCGACGAGATGTAGGGACTTCTGAGGAATTTGGAGGGAGAGGGAGAAGATGAAGTCGGAGAAGAAGATAGATTAGTGGATATAGAAAGAGGAGAAGAAAAAGGGTAAGAAGGTCTTGTTGAAAACGAGTCTTTATGAACACGCTTGTTGCTCATGGAACGGTGATCATTATGGCGAAAATAGTCAGTATTGTCTTTACCAACGACGGATTTCTTGGGAGCTTGGGATGAGAGGGGAGAATAGGCGGGATACTGCAACATCTGGCACTCAAAAAAAGCGAGTGGTCGGTTTCAGACTTGACCTGCTGGGAGCCTGGGCTGGGTCAAGGCTTAGACACATGCAGCAAACGGGGAGAGAACGACGTTCCCGGCGACGCCGCAGGTAGGAAATAGGTCTGAATGCTGGAGTGAACGATGAGCAGGAGGTATAAAAGAAAGGACGTACAATGGATGAGTGGAGAGGAGAAGGAGGAAGGAGAAGGAGAGAGAGAGGGAAGTGAAGGGGATAAGTTGATGTGGCTGAAGGTGCCATGTGGGTGAGCGCCTTCTCCACCAGGTTCATGCATCGGTGCCACATGCTCATTTTATTATTTTATGACTCTACCAAAAAAAACATAACTAATTAACTCTATTTCTTATCGCCTTCCGCAGTCCGGCCTCCCACAAGATAGCTAGCTGTCGTGAGACTCGCTCTGCTGTCCCCAGCAGCCAAATTTCTATTCAATATCAATAAACTCTTTACCATTTAACACCTTCTCCAGCTCCTCTTCCGTAGAGCCATCACGCTGCACCGACCGCCTAGCTTCTGCCCAGACCTCGTCCACACCCTCTTCCCCAAGCTTTCGCATGGCCGTCAATCTCGACAGCCATACGCTCGCGGCATTCGCCGCTCTGCTCGTATACCTCCGTGCCGTACCCAGCACCTTGGCAGGTTCCACTGCCCCTCTCTGCGCGGCCTCTGTCAGTAGTTTGATGTGAGCACACAGCAGTGATGGCGACCTTGATTTCTGCCGGTGGATGAGTGCCTGTAGAGACGAAACAACATACAGCTTCTGTTATCGTTAAATCCAGCCAAAGTCCATAACGTCGAACGTGTGTCACGCCGCACGCAATAAGAAATAAGTATGTCAGTTTTCGATCTTCATGATTAGCCCCGTTGCTCTGCGCAACCACCAAATAAAACCCTATGTGCTCACCAGATTTTCGTCTAAATCAATCACGAGCCCCTCCCCGCACCACTCTAAAGCGAACTGTGCGTACACTTCTTTAACCTCCTCCTTTTCCGAACCGGACGCCACTTCCATCAACATCTCGTTCGCGCGACGGATGCCTTCTATCAATGCTTCTCCGCGTAGCACCGTGCCCCGAGACTTGATGTCTACACTCACATTGGCCAACGTTCCGTGCGAGTCCGCGCTGGACGGTGGGGTGAGAATCCGCGTGTAAAGCATTTTGATAGCACGCGGGTGCTCAGGGAGCGTTGAGCGCAAGAGTTCATCCAAATGTGATATGATAGATGCCCGAAGAGCCGGAGGCGATGGATGAGTAGTCACTACCCTGTCCAGTGATTCGAATAATTCAAATTTAGGTAATGCTGTGGATTAGAGAGTGCGTATGTTAGCTCAACTAGTCAATGAGGAAGAACATGTGCATGTCCAGATATATATCAACAACAGCACCGTGATTCGGAACTCAATTGGCCCAGAACATCCATCCAGCATCAAAGATCAACAGGACAAGATGCGCGTACTAAAAAGTCGAAATTCCGCATATTCCGCAGCACGCCCCAGAAAAGCAACACGAAATAGACATTGTCAAGTAACGCACCTTGGACAGCACTGGTGATGACAGCTTTCACAATAGCGCCATCTAGAATCTCCTTTCGGGCAGTGGCACTTTTGTCGAGCCGATCTATTTCCTCGTCCTTTGAGCCGCTCGCAGTTATATCGATGTCGTCGCCAATATCCAGCTCCTTCCCTTGCTCTCTCTCCACTTCTGCTGGTGTCTTGCCTTTCTTTGATCCGTCGATACCCAGAACATCCCACCTCCGCCGCAAGCTCTCCACAAAGCCAAGTTCCATTTTGACGTACTCTGTCCACATTTCTACACTGTCGGAATTTAATCGAATCCCACGCTGAAGGAGTGTCCGTGCGGTCGATGGTGAGAGGTGAGCAAGTTCGTGCGATGCGGCAAGAATATATAGAGCCGGGACATTTGGGTGTAGTTGTAAGGCTCTGCAGTGTAGTCGCGTTAGAACCCCTATACAACATTCAGTTTACAAACATACCGTGCAGTAATTCTCCCTACTAAAGATCGGGCGCCTTCCTTCTTCGCGACGTGGATATATTCGATCCATAGACCAACATCTGACTTGAACCTCTTCAACGCCCGCTCAAAAATATGAAACTGTCTTCGAACAAGCGCATAGTCCGAGATAGTGGCGGGTGACTTTGGAATCTCTAGATAAAACGTTTAGCGATAACTTGAATCTTGAAGAGTCAACTACTCACTCAGCCTTTCGACTCTTTTCCTCCTCAACTGCTCCAAATTCATCTCATACGATGCGTATCTCAAGAAGTCCGCCTTTTTTGCGATGCGCCGCACCAAAGCGCTCTCGAACGCCGTTCGTTGCTTTATTATTTGCTTGGTCTCAGCCTATAGCTGCATCCTCAGTAGGAATGACAAAGATAAGCCCTAGAACGAAAGAAGGTTGCGCTCACAACAGAAAATACTTTTTTCTCAATGAGGTCTTTGAGCTCATCGAGCATCTACATCAATGTCGGTCTAATTAGTTCTTCCAAATATTAGTATTTGAAACACACCTGCTCCTGCTGGAACTGTACTCGCTCCATTTTGCAAGACAACTAATGTAGTAGCAAGTGGGAGCAAAAAGAAAAAATTGCGGCACTGCAAACGGCGGGCCGAGGCAGAGCCATTCAGATTGAACCACATTCATCCATTTCCACTTGCCTGCAAAAAAAGCAATGCCTCCTAAAGCCTACCACAGAACTGCCAGTTCTTCTAGGCTTGGTGCTTCTTCTCGTACAAATTCTTCTACAAAACTAGGCCTCAATCTCCAGTTCACCCAGAGAGATCCCCCGTACGCCAACAAACAGCCCGAAAACCCCAAATCCAAGAAGAGTGCTCTCGGTCATGCGCACGACGTACGTTGCGCTTCTAATCTCGGTCGTTTCCTAATCCATTCATCTCACTAAACTGTATTCTATTTACCATAGGCACATGGAAGATCCTCGCCGTTTCAGAGAGTGAACAGTAGTACAAGGGTTAGCTCCAAAGATCAGCTTCCGCCTTACTTGCCGTCCAAACGAGCTCCACCGTCTGCAGGTGTGAAAAGCAATGGCACAAAGCAAAAAGCAGGCTTTACCCTCGCTACTAGCCCTCAGGATGACGAGGACGATGAAGATGACTGGGTGTCGAGCGAAAGTGGTGCCGCCACACCTAACCCTGCGCAAGAGTCAGACTCGGATCCCGAATCCGAAGTGGCTACACCCATTGACCAGAAGAAGAAGCCGCTTGGAAGGCGGTCATCTACGAGATCCGACCAAACGACGACAGCCAAGACATATGAGAGAGAGAAAGAGAAAGAGAAGGCAGGGGCAGGGGCAGGGGCAGGGGCACCCCCTGCTCGCGTGGATGATGCACGAAAGTCAGGTCATGACACCCTGCCTCGAGGAGCACAGTCTTCATCTCCAGCAATCGCTGCAACCTTGAAGCAATCGCGTGCATCACCTGCTCAGTCTCAACAACCACCGCAGTCTGACCCTGAACCAATGGCCGCTCGGACGGAATCTACATCTCTCGGCAGCGAACCAGTTGTCCCTCGTCCGCCTACAAAGAGGCAGGCATCTACCCGTCCACCATCTACCTACTCTGTCTCCAGCAGGAATGATCATGCATTACGTCCCCATCCGTTGATTCGAGGTCAATCTTTCGGTGTCCCCTCGACCCTCAGCAAGCCTGCACCGCTAGCACCTCTCACTGTCACCTCCAATTTTTCGTCTGCTCAGATCTCGTCATCCTCGCCCGTTAGCATCGACCTACCGAGCGAAAATCGCAGTCCATCGTCAACGTCGCCAACGACCACTGTCTCCGTTTCTCCACCCTCAGTCTCACAATCTCAAAGCTCGCACCATCACTCTCAGTCAGTTTATCAGCCCAACAACCATCGACGCACATCTGTTTCTTCTGCCCGTTCTGTAGCCACCCTTCCCGTTCATTCCTATTCCACCATCCGGGAACCTGTTAAATCACTGCGAGAGCGCGAGAGGATCCGACATCGTACACTCTCTACGATTTCTGCGTCCTCATCTTCCGCTGCAATATCCTCTCTAGCTCACATCCCGGTCACACGTCCAACCAGCCCACAAAATGTCACGTTCCCTCATCCAAGCAATCCTGTGTATAGCACTGCAGGCATGCACTCTCTTTTACCCCCTCCCTATTTGACGAATCATTTGACGGTGCTCGCGCATCGCACGCCTCTTCGAGAAAGTTATGATCGGGTCATGAGAGCGAAGATTGAATATAGAAGATGAAGAAAGGGGTACAATTGGGTGACATAGTGGTTATCTCTTTTCAATTATTTTCGTGAACTTGCTCTGCCTTGTGCATTCACTTTATTTATTCAGAGCCCCTCATACAAAGCTTGACATTTCCTTGTTTTTCATCGGCAATTGCATACATTATAATACTGTACTATTAGATTTCGCTTTCATTTGTAAACACATCGCTATCTTTGCCTCTACCAGAACGCATGGACCTACAATTATGAATTATATGCTTTTGCTTTTTACTTTACTTTCTTTAAGTACTGCCTCAAGCCTGCATCGAGTTTTGGCGGAGAGGTCCGGCAATCATTTAACTTGCGGTTCCACGTGGTGCCACGACCTCCTCGACACGAAACCAACGCAGCGCCTGCGCCGTTTTATAAAATAAATTGATTCTCTTCTCTAGTTCTGAGCAAGAACTACAGCTCTTTCCATAATGTGGCTCACAGATGCTCAGAGTGGGCCAATTACATCCTTCATCCTGCTGAATACAAGTTCTGACTTGTGACCTCTTTTGCCAGAAATCGGTGTTGCGCTCACCACGTTCGGAGCTCTTTTCATGCTCTTGGGTGTTATGCTTTTCTTTGACGGTGCCCTTCTTGCTCTTGGTAATGTATGTGGTCACTCCTACATCTCAACGTCCAACAGTGCCCTTAATTTTACTCTTCTTCAGATCCTCTTCGTGTCTGGTTTAACTCTCATCATTGGCCCTCAAAAGACGTTCTACTTCTTCGCGCGGAAGCAAAAGATACGCGGGACGGTTTGCTTCTTGGGTGGAATCCTGTTAGTTTTCTTGAAATGGCCGTTTATAGGGATGATAGTCGAGACTTTTGGTTTTTTGAACTTGTTTGGGTACGTACACATGAGGTCTCACGAGGGTTTGGACTGATTCTGAGATACGAACAGAGATTTCTTCCCTGTAGTCGTCACCTTCATGCGGCAGCTTCCATTTATTGGCACCGCACTATCACTTCCTGGTATTGCGACAGTACGTCTAATTTGCTTTTTGATTGGTCCAAACTTCATTTCTGACATGTTTCACAGGTAGTAGACAGAATTGCGGGATCACGAACCTCCGCAGTA
The DNA here is from genome assembly GCA_003987895.1 of Neonothopanus nambi. Classification (NCBI taxonomy): domain Eukaryota; kingdom Fungi; phylum Basidiomycota; class Agaricomycetes; order Agaricales; family Omphalotaceae; genus Neonothopanus; species Neonothopanus nambi. The sequence goes on from RCHF01000218.1 coordinate 6,147, forward strand.
TGATAATGCAGAGCTGTGATAACAATAGAACGATTCCGTTACACGATGGTGTCATTTCGCGCCAGTGCAGCACGTCTTGTTCGCGTCCTTCAAGTACGATCCTTCAAGTACGATGGTGCTCGGTCTCACGGGTATTTCTTCATGGCGAAAGCACATCAGTTTTGCCGTTACGAGCTGACGGTCCCGCAAAATTCGCATTTTCCAAGTAGAATCTGTTACGCTGGTCCTCGCGGCTCCGTCTCGCAGCCGTAAGATAGAATAATGCAAATACCTAAACTAATGAATCAGCACGCTGTTCGCATTTTGTTGACCTCAAGGCGATGACCAGCCCAAAAATAGACGAAAACATTACACGGAGATCAGAAGAGATCCTGTGCTTCGAGGTACTTACCCCACAGTCTTGAACATGAATGATCTATCTCGAAGTTGAAAGCTGACAGTAGTCCGTTTTTAAGGTGCTATTTGAGGAACATGTCAACGGCGGTCAATTGCACCTAGAGATCCGTGTTTCCGAGAATCCAATAGCCCTGTCTGTATGCGACTGCATGAGATAGCCAGTCAATATTCAATAGTTGCCCTTCTCAAAAACGCGCCCGCGTTTAGGCATGCTGCCAGCCCAAAGGGCTTCCTTCCAGTGCAGTGCTTTGCACAATGGCTACTTGTTAAGTAATCCACAGGCGAGGTGGCCGCGAAAGAATTACAGAATCGAAGCACTTCGGGAGAATCATCAGTTGAGAACACAATTATGAACATTTTCAAATGACCAACTTAAGCTAAGTTCGACTCTGCTTCCGCTTGACATGACGAAGTTTTGTATTCATTCGGATGCGAAGTTATCGCGACACCAGATGATAACTCTTAATCAACCGAGACTTCCTATTAGGAGCGACAAAGGTGCCGAATTCGAATTCGGAATGGTGTATCTGTCATCAGTATGAAGTCTGGATTGGAGCTTGAAGCTTGACTACAGACAATGAGCGGAAAGTTGAATGAAAATACATAGTTCTATTCTTACAAAGCCAGGCCTACTAGGCTGGATCACTACTGGATCAAATATATGCGGTGAATAGAACTAGGACTGGCAGCGGCCCAAAACAAGTAGCAACGTCAACCCGGGGTTGGCTACTGATTGAGCAACCTGACCTAGCGGACTCGAAGAATTCAGCATTCGCACTGGCAGGAAAATCAGTCGCTGGCTCCGCAAGCACTGCGTCAAGGGACATGTGTCAGAGGAGTAAGACATTGTGAATCAGGAATTCTGTCATTAGCCTTCTGTCAACGGCCTCCGTTTCTGTCCCTCGCTGAGATTGGGATTAGTTCCCGTTTACCCATACATGACCGCCGGCTTACCGATGGCTGAGACTCAGAGCTCAGAGCACTACCTAGTACCCAGGGGCCAACACAGGCCTCGAAAGCCTGATAAGGGGCAACCTCAGAGTAAGTAGCAGACCTCGCATCAGAAACAATTTTGATAATCTGTCACTTGAGAGTTATCATGCAGGGACGTAGTTGGATTGGCACATCCAAGCAACTGGAGATGAGTTAGAGATAGAGGAACACTTCAAACACTCACTCAGGCAAGAATATCATCGGGCGACTGCTCTAGATTCTAGACTTGTACAACTATCTGGCAAGGCCAATTTGCACTTCAAGCTCCACGTTTGATGCTTCGTAGGTAGTAGATACAGTAATCTTGAGTGAACTGAATCGATAACCGGTCCGCAACCGTTGAAATGCTGGATTCAAATGCCGTGCAATTGCCACACAAGATCGAGTCAGATCATTTCTTAGGCACTCAAAACCCCCGACCAGTCTCGACCTCGACGTTCTTCAACAGTAGTTGCGATTCTGGCTAGAGGAAGGTATGCCAGGCACTGTCATATACGACCCAGATGTCTATCAACGTACAGCCGATGTGGTTGGCTGAAGTTGCACGATGCATCGTACTCCGCTAGAGTTAACTGAGTTGACTCCACAAAGAAAAGGCTCACCTATTGATACAAGTATGTACGTAGTGATAACGCACACAGAGCAAACACCGACGGTGATTTATCATAGATTATCCGTTGGAAAGATTGAAGGAGATACACTTTCGTCTTGCCAGCGCTGCGCTCTTCACTGAAACCAAATGTGGAGTCACACAAGCCGCCCATACGCGTATCTTTCTGCATGTGTCTCAACATTGTTATTCGAAGAATGATACTGAAGGCGCACCGAGATTCAGCCAGCAAGTCGTGTCGCAGACTGACGTCGACAAAAATCTTTACGAAATCTCGTATTGCACCCGTTAACGAATAAAATTTGAAGGAAGCCTAAAAGGTGGTTTCACGTCCGTATCTGCGTGAGGTCGAGCAGGGTCGTGCATTATGTAGTATGCTACGCAGCAGTTTCAGGCCACAGTAACAAGGAGAAGCAAATATACTGGTATGTATTCATCCATGATTCCATCGCGATTCGCCGAAATTTGAAGACATAAGGAGGGTGTATTACTTATGTAGATGTGTATCAGCAAGCTCTCGGCGCTCTCCGGCTCAAGCTTCGCACATTCGGTTTTTTCACACGACTCCGACATTTATGGCAGGTCTTGCGTCAGAAAGCAGGGCCTGCGCTATACACAGGTACTACCTGAGGTAGCTTCTAGTATTTGGGTAGGCTGATTTATAGTCTGATGCACCTACGTCTCATGGATGTAGTAGATTTCTAGTATTAGGCTCCAGAATTGATATATCTGATCACACTCCGAATTCTAAATGTAAAGCTTATTCCGACAATGGACATTGTGTGATGCTCTCACAGGACAGCCTTAAGGAACTTTAAGGCTACGTTGAGGATCTGACCTACTACCAGGTACTCGTCGAGTAGACAGGCAGTGCAGCAGGTACGGACCTCCGTAGCTCTATGTACCATTTTTAGGGCAACCCAATTCAGTCAGACTTGGTGTTTCCTGGCATTAAGCACGTCCCATGTCAGACAGTGAGTGGGAAGTGACTTGAATATACAATGCTTTGACCCAGGCTCAGAGTAACGAAAATTCCCAGCTTTGATATTGCAGGTGATAAGCAAAATGCGAAGCTTGAAAAAATGATTGGACTTTTGTTCTCGTTGGAAGCCTCAGTGGCTGGATAGCAGCATTTCTTCTTGTTCTCAATCATCCATTGACTTGCCTCGTCCAATATTGGTCACAGTGGCCTAAAGAGATCCCGGTTGCCATCTCACAACAAATATGCTCACACCAGCTACCTTTCAACATGAGACTATTTGCTTCTTCCTGGTTTGACACTAAAGCCTGCACTGAGCCCATCTCAATTCAAGCAAGTAGCATTAGGACAAAATCATGAAGACACTCCATTACTCGATTCAAGATGACTTTGCAGCTTGTAGGCACAAAAGCATTTCTTCTGGACAGATCACTAGCAACAAAAGGAGGAAACACAATTGCCGTTACAAGAGGACACTGGTTATTACCCACCTCGTGAGCTGCGCCAGTACGGGATTCTACTTGAGTGGGTAAGTAAGTACACAATGCGACACGGATTCTCTTCATCGAAGCATTTTGAGGAATGTGTACCATCATAGCACTTGGCTCAAGCGTTTACTGAATATAAGTAATAGGTCATTTTATAAATCATTAAAAGACTTACTTTCTGGCATGTCAGTGCACAGTCATGACTTCCCGACCCCCGTACCAATGGTAGAAGTCGTTCAGGAAGCCAAACATCACACCAATTGGCCGAATGGCCACGCGTTACTGTACTGTATTTCGAGACATCTACCTCGCTGTTTATCCCGGCCGTGTCTGAAAAGTCTACCCACTTTATTTTATGTCATAGTCGTTCAAGTTCTCCAAAATTTCGTCAAGCACGGTGAGGCGCGGTCATACTACCCACGTAGATCATATTGAAATCCTTTAAGCTTATTAAACCAGAATGACTCGGACTCGGTTTAATGTAAGATCAATTGAACGCCTGTATTGAAGGGATACTTACAGATATCTGCAGCATGCCTTGAACGTGTGTGGGGTCCGATCTGTCCTTATTGGGACCCAGTGCCGGTTTTTTCGACCTCCCGTCCTCCTCCAGGTTCGAATCTATCAGGGCTGACTCGGTCGCTGGCGTAAACCGCAATTCGAAATTCTTTGATTTTCTAGGCTCCATTTTTATTACGTTTTTCCTTCAAGAGCCAGTGAGCTGTAGTACAGGTGACTCGGATAAGCGCACCTTGTACTTTCTTCGAAGATTTTCCAGCTCCTTCCTATGCCAAATTGCCGAGCCACAGATAGTATAACCATTATTATTGGATGTGTTGCGCTGACGTCGGACCAAGATCTTGCTCATAATAGCCGGTACAGCAGGCTACAGCTCTGAGCTTGCAATAGAAGCTGGGTAAGGCCGGTGAGTTCGTATATTATGTTTGAACAAGTATCTGGGTCACAACTGGAGAATGTCGGATGATGACGAACCCCGGATTCGATATCAGAGATAAAGTAGAACACGTACTATCCAGGGTCATGCAGCTGAGCACTCGCATCATTATTTATCGTTGGCAGGTCCTATTCTAAGCAAGCTTGAAGGGCTAACATTAAATTTTAGTCAAGAATAAGTAATACAACCTCGGTGTCTTAGACGCTGTACCCGAAGAGTAGACCTAGCGCAGCTTGGAGATGATGACTCAGATACAATATTATAAGTTTGAAGTATATCAGGTCGAAGGGCGCACCTGCTCGATCCGTTTTGAGAGTGCAAAGAATTCTAGTTCCCTTGGAAATGTTCGGAGAAGAATTACAGCATACTTAGCTGCGCACTGTTGGCCAACTCTGAAGGACTCAAGCCCGTGGTGAGTCCGTGAAACCGAAGCTGGCTCAAGCGCTCACCAGGATCTACGGGTAATTGTTGCGTAAGTGGTGGCGATAGAATGGCGTAACAACTAGACAGTTTGAAGTTTGAATGGCTGAGTAGATTGGGATTTGCTGGAATAGAGTAAGTATGTACTTGCACGTTCGAATCTGACAGTTCGGACACACATCTCGAGGGTGGGCGCGAAATTCAAAATTCGAATTGAAATATTGAAGGTCCGTTTCAATCTCGGATCAATGCCGGCAGTGGGTGGCCGCCCAGTGTTGAGTACTTGAGTACTCTACTACTTAGTAGACTAACAGGCTCTTTGTGAGGGACAGATTCTGTCTACTCCTTCATGAGATCAGATGTCAGAATCAGAATACAGAATTCAAATTCTAATCGTCATAAAATCATAACCTTGCAAACATTGAACAAAAAAGGAATGGGCCCTTTGAAACCGGATTTGTGGCTTCTTTTTTCCTCGAACCCTATATCTTTTCAATTCAGCGACTGACTCCGACTCGGAAATGTTTGTCCACTGCAATTGATTTGACGGGATGAAGTCCCTTAACCCTCTACTCACAACTCTCGATAACGGACATTCCAAGAGAATATCCGTTTACCCTATGAGAATATACCCGTTTACCCTCCTTGAATTCACCCGAGCGTTCCGATCTATAGCTCTCTCTCGATCAAATGTCCGTCGGCGCCTAAGTACCCAATACAACTCAGGTAAGAGATGCCATTTAGACACTCTTTGATTGACTACTTCTTCGTCGTTACACATCCGCCGGGATATTCGAACTTCAATCTGCATGGAGTTGATAAAGAAAGTATAATCAAGCTATTTTTATCTACGAATACTGCACATATATCTACATACATTACATTGGTCGTAAAACTCCTACGTTCCAAGTTTTGATATCGAGGATGTTGCTTTCAATGCCCCTTGATCAGCTGCTTAATCTGTCTCTATGTTGCCGCTGGCCAGAAGATCAGCCTCCGGTGCTCAGCTTGATAGCCCGAGACCATTCATCGACAACACCCGAGCAAAGCATTCTGGACATACTTGCCAGTGTTCAAGTTCAAATAGAATCTAACACCATTGGCGAGCTGAGAGTAAATGCAACACTTACGGAGAGTAGACGCAGTCCTGCTTTACACCCTACCGATGTGTTTACCTATCCAGGTAATATCAATTTTGTCTCTGTGCCAGCTGTGCTCATATCAAGTCCAAAACAGATCCATCTTTAACAGCTTGTGAAGGTGTCCCAGATCCGGATTCGGACATCGCATCGATGCTTTCGCAGGATAGCCTTAAGACTGTACTTCCAGAGCTATCAGAGTTGACAGGCGCTCGTCATGATACAAACGGCGCAGCAGCAGCAGCAGCCGTGATGGACCTCGATGGCTCCACTCTTTTCCACGACGATTCAAGTCAGTCGACAGACCTGGAATCTCTCCTAGCATTCAGCCCCATGTCAAATGAGTGGGATATGACTCGGATACATGATGTTTTGACACAAGCTCAGAGTAGCAATGATTCAGAGCCTTGGTATGCAGCACTGCAGGCGGAATGTGAGTAAATATGTATTTTCCTAATGGTTGTAACTGACTTTTGTTTTCAATCGGAAAGCCCCAGCAGATAGCGGTGCAAGTTCATCTCGTCCTCAGTCGCCCGATAGTTTGCCTTCATTAGACACAGAGACCCGAAAAAATTCAGGGCCTCATCTTAAAATGAATACCCTCACTCCGGCCAACTTTCGACGTAAGACACCTCGCTTCTCCTTGATTCGATATTGAGTCTATCATTTCAGGCGAACAGCATTGGAACAATTCTAAATCAAGATCAGAAAGGTCACATACCACCTCCACTCAATTCTCCTTCGTTTTAGACGGCTGCACATCTCGGAAGTACAAGCATAGAAGTTTTCATGGGCAGAGGAATATCAGTAGTAAAAAGGAGGAAACGCGACTGCCATGCGCCAAATGCCATGAAACCTTCACCAGACGTCATGACCGTCTTCGCCATGAACTACGCCAGCACGGGATTGTTCCTGAGTGGGCATGTTCACAGTGCGGCAAGGTTTTCTCTTCATCGAAGCGTTTTGATGTACATGAGTGTATACCCACCGTCATGAGTGCACTAGGTTCAAATATTTAAGTAGTTTATAGATTAGAGTACATTTCAAGGACTTACTTATAGACTTGTATCATGATGACCGCAAATGCATCTCATTGAGAGCATACACCTACGTTCACTAAACACGCCTCCGGGTCTCTATAGCGAGCGACACGCGTGGAACGAGCCTGTTTTATCTTTTCTCGCATCCTACATCGAGCTACATATGGCATGACCAAGATGTGATACATGATAAAGTGTTGAAGAGGCACACTTTGAAAACAGGCAGCCACACCGGGTCACGAGGGCGTAGATTTCAGCCAGAATTCGAGACAATATTGTCACCGATGCCAAGGTTCCCGTTAAGGAACCTGAGGATTGAAGTATATACGAAGGGGAAGCGTCCAAGCTCAGTACGACTCCTCTGAGCCCTGATGCTGCCTCATCGATCTTAAAATCGTTGGGTTGGAGAAGGGTACGGCAGAGAGTTCGCAATGTGTTTAAAAAGTCGACAGATACCACTGCAAGTGGCCGAGTCTAACTAGACCGGTTTAGCCACGCTGTGACCACAATCTTCCGCTTTTCTGCACACTGCCAGTAAAATCGAGGCGGCAACATTCAAGAGCCAACATCTATCAGCGACAAGTGGCGAAGGTTCCAGAGGGTCGACGAAGAAAAACGTAGAAAGAGTGAGAACGGCTCTGCAAGACCAGCCTGAGTGGCCTTGAAAGAGAGCATTTCAATGCCTTCGTTCGTGTTGAAGGAAGTTTGAGAGCGATCGGAGATAAGAATTTGAGCTGTGTGAACGGCGAGACGACTGTATGCTTTAGCCAACGTGTCGAAAGTTGACGTTGAAGTAAATTGCTCGACAAATTTAGATAGCCAGGAATCAGTCAGGAATCGAAGCATGAGTTTGTCTACCGTCTTTTCAATTTGGGCCTCTTCCCCCGTTTGCACGACAAGGAGGGGATGAAGTTGACCTGTGGCGCATCGAAGACAACTTCTGCTGATCAAGAAACATATTTCAAGGCTTTAGCATCGCTAGAACTTGGGAAGACAATCGATAACGGGCCCCATATCTGAGTTCCTGTCCTGGCAGCGCGGTGGCTCCAGATACAGGTGAGATTCGGATTTCCAGATGTTGCCGATTTTGAATAATCGATGCCTGATGAAGCTTCGAAGTGTCAAATACTGAATGAATTGAAGAAAGAACTGAACATTGGACCTGACAGACATGTATGGGCTATGTAGACCATGCTGAGGAAAAGCGCACAAACAGCTCACAAACAGCATTTGCCTCACCGCCTTCAAACAAACTTTGCACAGCGCAAAAGACAGCTATGCACTATTCTCTCTCTTCTATTCTCAAAGGCCCGAAACTGGACGAATAAAACCTAATGGTATCCAGATGATATCGCCGCGTTTTCCTACCATGTCAAATAAGTTACCGCCCTCCTTGGAACTGCTCAGAAGAGAACCTCGATACTCTCAATCCAAAGACTTGTTTCGACAGCGTCGAGCAGCGTTCAAGGCTAACCCTAAATCTCAGACTGATCTAGAGGCATATAGTTCGGGCGATCATTCACATGTATATACTACGTTGTAAGTACGTCTATAGGTCGAATTGGCACGCCGTATTCTGCAAGACTGCTGCTTCTCGATCTCTTCTGACCTGTTCTCAGACAGGGGCTCATACCTGAAAATTTAATTGGTGACGCGTCCGTTGGTGGTGGAATACCTTATGGAAGATCCGATACCTTCTTCACAGTGCGTACCCTAGCAATGAAATTTGAGGTTTCTCATTCCTTTTCTCTAGGATTTTGCAAAGCACCATCCAGAGGAATATATTCTTTCTGCTACCAAGGATTCCTTGATTATTGGAAACCGATCCAGTTACGATGTGCGACAGTATTCAGCGGAATGGGATCCCGGTCATAGAGACATGACACCATCTGCAGGAATGTCATATTTTCATTTTATGGCTATCCCTACTCGCAAAGGTATGTTAGTCAATCGTACATCAACGTGATTCTCATGGTGTATTCTTGATAGTTTATAACGCCGTCTCTTTAGAAGATACTTCTATCGTTGAAGAGATGATTGCGCACTTTCGAAACTTTTGGTCAAGGCCTGACGCTGCTCAGAAATGCAACTCATGGATTCAGTTCGCCGTCGAGCAACGTGCAAAGGAGGTTATCAAGAACCTGCAACAAAATCAAGAGACAGCATCTGCACGTATATCCGAGTTTGAAGCGCTCATGGAAGAGATCCGAAAATCTACAGGCGAATTGTCCGTAAAACTGAAGGATCTGACGGTCGATGACTTCATTTTTGGCTTTCATGCAATGCCTGACGCAAGCGTTGGGCACCTTCATATGCATATTTTATCTGCTCCCGTTGAATTTCGTCGCTTCAGTACATATGCTCACGATTGGAAGACGATACCTGCGGAAGCTGTGATGGAAGTTTTGCGTGAGGAGAAAGTGTTACAGAGCGCGAGTACGAAATGAAGCTGGATTTTTTCGTTCTATCGGTACATTCATTCAATACACGACATCCTTTTTTATCACACTTGAAGGTAGTAGTGGTACCGCAAGGAATGTGCGTTGCAACTCAATTGAAGAAGTATAATCTGGCTTCCATCACCGTGTGAACGTAATTGGCTAACTTTCCTAAAGGTTTTCCGCACGAACTCCCTGCAACAACTCGTCGCTTCTCCAACGATAGATTGAACGAAACCAGCCAGGTTCCAGCAGCTAGAGCAGAATCGAATCAACAACAAAGGCTACGTTGATATGTGATCAAGAGGTGCTATAGCTATGACTTTAATCTCGTGATCATGGAAGACGTTTGGCATGGAAGACGTTGCCACACTTCATATAAACTCAATAGCTGCACGCCGCTAGGACTATAAGTTATGGTGCACTTACGGTGCACAGTTCTACACACTCCAACTCATCCCACGACTACTCATTCCGTTCTCATTTGGCGTTAATGCCTCGAACACCGCTGCAGGGGCGCTCGTTCACGCTAGACACCTCCGGTGTCGCTGGTTTCTTCGGTGGAGAGGAAGCCGTTTCCGCAATGGCAACAGTCCATCTCTACGCTGGAAGGAAGTGGCTAGGGTGGTATAATTCTCCCGGAAGCTACACTGTTGCCAGACGTTATGGGCAGTTGGCCAGATCAAAAGTTTGGAGGGGGCTCTACCCTGGAGCCAAGGCCGATCCAATCGACCTATTCGAGTTAGGAGGGAAGAAGGGGCCTGAGTACGTTGGAGCAGACTCGGGGACTGTGCTTAAGGAGACGGGATACTTCGGGCACTTGTTTATGGGGTACTGTAAGGATATTGCTTCTACGGTCGTACCGGTAGCAGGGAGGAAGACGACATCAACGGTGGTGACAATAGCAAGCCTGCCGCCACTTCTTCCGCCACAATCTGTGGCAAAACGCAGCTGTGCTCTGGTACTACTTGCAGGCGTTCTCATCGCGTGTAGCTTGAGCACCTGTATACTTAGTGCTGTTTACAGGGACTGGCTTGCCTTTGCGATGATCCTATGGGGAATAGTGGCTAATGGCATATCATGCTTCGTTATTGGCTCGTTGAAACTTTCGGTCGACTCTCCAACGCCCGCATTTGGAGCGCCGAGAGGTGACGGGTTCTTGACGGACGGCCAAACGACATTGATCATACTGGGC
>RCHF01000219.1:0-55610 GCA_003987895.1 Neonothopanus nambi
ATGCCACACCACAGGATCCATCATGCTGGGTATTTTGCTCACGCATGTAAGTAGCGCTGACGTCGCGTGGATTCATATGATCATCTGTGTATTTTTGGAGCGTTAGCGAACTGTTAAAAGCAAAATGAAGAGATTCATTCATTCGATACCTGGAACACCATGATCCTGCCAAAGCCAGCCCTGTATTCTTCCTTCGTTTTCCTTGCTGCGGTCGTGAATGCTCAGGACACGACCACCATGAGTCGCGTCGAGCCAAGCGGTATTCCATCGTACGTGAACGTGCCAGTCATTAAGAGCAGAGATTAACATGTTCTGCAGCATACGCAGCCTACCCTCTTTCACCTTCAGCGAGACGCTGTCACACTCCCTGCCTGTGCCTTCCAGCTCTCTAGACACGACCGCTGTCACGTCTACAACTACTGAATCCGTCTCGGCGACGACATCAGTATCAGTGACTACTTCCGGCACCACCTCCGGGTCAGAGTCCACCATCACCTCCCCGAGCACCAGTACTAGCACATCAATTGTCACAGTGTCTAGTACGAGTCCATCATCAGTATCATCGAGTGCGAGTAGCACTGCTTCTATTACCTTGAGTAGCCCTGTTGTGAGTCCCAGCCCCAGTACCACCACCAACTCGGCACATCAGAAGGGATTGGACAAAGCTGTGGTCTTGGCCGGGGTCATTGGAGTAGGGGCACTCTTCGGGACGAACTTCTTCTGAAAAGACTAGTTTTGCTCTTCATGTATCGACTGTAGCTGTTATTGGGGATGAACGGACATCATAATTGTAATTTGATACACGCGAGTGCCACACTTCAATTGTCGAGATTTACACGAACGAAATTGAATGGATGGTGCCGGTGAGCGAAGAAGAGCGAAGAAGCAAACTGTTTACTTATTTTAGAAGGGTGATTGCTTGAAGTTGTTGATCTTAGCCACCTTTGGCTTGACGAGTAAATATAATACAAATAGCTTACGTGATCTATCTCGTCTCTACCGCCAGCGCTTATTGCTGTGCTGCTCATATATGTCCTACAATCATCGAGCTCTCAGCAGTTTCACCTCAATAACGATGAATACACATCTACAACTCCCTTATGAGCTTCATTACATGATCTTGGCAACCGCTTTTGCCGATTGCATACATAGAGTATGCTTTTCTCAGGCTGAGGAAGATATTCATTGGGAGCTAAACGCACTTGGGACCCTTTCTTCCGTATGCCAATCTTTCCAAGAAATCTGTGTTGATATTTGTGTAAAGTCTTTCGGGGCTCCCGCAGATGGGCAGAGGTAGCATCGTTCATTTACGTCTCATGCATTTTGGCTGAATGGTGCTTAGCATCGCTTCCGTCGTGCATCCAAAACTCAATGTTCTACGGAACTCAGCTAGAATAGAAGGCCCCTTCCAGCCTATTCTGTTTGATGAAGAATCAATCAACACCCCTTTCCTTCAGGCGTACCTTCTTTTGCTATCGTTGCTGCAACTTCGCAAATCTGCCAAGGACCCTGTGCCTGTAGATATCTTTAAGAGAATGTTCGCTCCCATCAAAAGTAGTGCGGCGGTTTTGGAGATGCTCTGCACTTGCGCTGAGCCTAAGGAGTTGTATACAAATTTATACACAGCATATCTTCAGCAAATGGTGCTTGTTAGCGAAGGTAAGCCTCACATCCTTCTTCCCATGCCCCTCTGCCCATCATCCGAGTTAGCTGTGCCACCTGTGTATGCTCTCAGCGAGCTCGAAGCAGCGTTGATTGTATTGAAAGAGCTCAACCCTGATGGTGAAATAGACGATCATACCTTTGGAAATGAATTGGTCAGCTTGTCATTTCAATTGAAAACCTGTACGAATGCAGCTTATGTTTAATATAGGCCGAATTAAAGGCAATCCTGCTGAGGTTTCGATCGTACGCTTTTCGGTACATGCAAATGGTAGATAAAGCTTCCAAGTTTACGGGGCCGGAAGTCATGTTTCACGAGGCACGTATCTTTTATCTCGCATCCTGTAACAGGTGATCACAAAAATCTTATAGCTTCCCGGGGTGTTAGCGATGTTGAAACAGGCTTATGCTATACGTACTCGAAATGAAGAGAACGGACTAAAAGTCTTTGTCAATGCGATAGCAGAGATTTCTAGAGGTTGTCCACCTCTGAACGAAGTGAAGGACAACGATTTGACTCTTACTAGCCTTAGGTTGAATTAATCTTCTGTATCTGAGTATAGCTCCGTTCATCAGGTAGTTTGGCGTCATGTGTATGTCTGGGAAGCTCATTTGATTAATTTTTACAGCCCGCCAGCATTTCTTGAGTTATATACGACATGTCTTTGTTCAGTTCTTTCAACTGGCTTGCTCGGTCAAAACTGCGTGGCTTCGGCCAGTATATTTCCTGCTGCAGTGTTTGCAAACGAGAACACCTCGCTTTCTTGACCTCCGGCCCGTCGATTTGATTCGTTCCCCCGCATGACTTCGCGCTCCTCTAGTCGGTTATTCAGAACTCAATTACAGGTGCTATATTCTGGTCATTTGACATCATTTAGCCCCAGAAAGAAGCCCAGTCTTCTGCGCAGGTTATAAGCATGGACTCCTGTTCTCTTTCTATAATCCTCTCTCCCCTTACGAGCTTTTCACGATGTGGATCATGCCTTTACGAGGAAAGAGTATGATATGGGCTATCACAGGTGAGAACATTTTACCAGTATGCTCTGTACGGCAGCGCGATTTGCTCATAGAATCCTGCTATCTCAGCCTGTTGTTGTCAAGGATTCTTACTTCTGGGGTACGACCAAGGAGTCATGTCTGGTATTGTACGTCGTCCATTGGACATACGAATTCATTCAAGCTGAGGCATCACTTGGATACTTCATGCGGTAGATTGGCGCCAATAACCAGTTTGGGTCCGATTTCGGGAACCCGGATGCGACGGCACAAGGACTCATCGTACGTTTGTTTCCGGCCTGCCTTTATGAGTATGGACAGAAAGTTCACTTGGTGTATGGTGGATAGGTGGCTATCTATGTATGTGAAAGCAGTAATCGTCTTCCGGCACATGCAGCACATCCTCATGCTTTATAGGATATTGGCTGTGCGGTCGGAAGTCTTATTGTATTTTTCTGGGGTGAATCAATCGGGAGGAAAAGAATGATAATGTCTGGTGCTGCAACGATGCTTGTTGGAACGGCGAGTAAATTCTTAATGCTCTTCCCCGTGTAAATCTGACTAACTCTTTCTGTCTATAGGCTATCCTTACTAGCTCTACGACTAGAGCGCAGCTATATGTTGGTCGAATCGTAACAGGTATCGTAAGTACCGTACATGCACCTTTCTTCCTCGACATACGTGGCTCACGGGAGTCACCCAGGGCAATGGTTTCAATTCATCTTCGATTCCTGTATATCAGTCAGAGACTTGCGGAGGTAAGATTCGTGGTGCACTGGTGTGTCTTAACTCTACAGTCACCATTATCGGCCTTGTTATTGTACGTCGTTCGGTGATATCCCATCGTCCCATCGCAAATAATGAACGTTCATGTGCGCCTTATGTTAGGCTTACTGGCTGGATTATGGCATGAGCTTTGTGGATGGTCAGTCTTTCTGAGGAATCTGTCGTTAAACGTGTCTGACCTCGGCTGTGGATCCCAGGTCCGTCACAATGGCGTCTACCAATTGGCTTCCAAGCCGTATTCGCGTTGTGTCTTCTCTTGCAAGGAGCTGTACTTCCAGACTCCCCTCGATGGCTCCTCGCCCATGGATATACAGACGAGGCATCTAAGGTTATCGCCATATTAGATGACCGCGACTCTGTCGACCATCCCGATGTAGTTCGCGTGAAAAAGGAGATCGAGGTTTCTCTGGCGGAGGAAAGTGCTGGAGGTACCGTACACACTCCACGAGTTCACTATGTTCGCGACTGATGCCTTCGAAATTTGTAAGGTCCCTTCCGCTATAAGGAACTTTTACAAGGAGGACCTATTGGAAACTTCCGCCGGATTTGTTTATGTATAGGGGTTAATGTGATGCAGCAGTTTACTGGGTTCGTTCTTGGTACACATATCTATGCATTTTACCTATCCCGCTTACTCTGCTTTGACCAGTGCTAATATGATCAAGTATGTGTATTTAAAATCTACTTCCTTGGCATTTAAATACCTTTCTAAACCTGCTCCAGTTATTTGGCTCCGGTTGTATACCAAAATACTATGGGCCTCTCCCGAAATCTCTCGCTCATCCTTGGAGGATGCACGGCAATAACTTACATGGTGGCATCTTTTATTCCTCTCTGGGTACGTCTGCCCTTTCTTCACCCCTGAAATTTAAGAGATTGACTATTTAATGTTCTTAGACTGTAGACCGCTACGGAAGACGGCCGCTTTTGATGACCTCTGCCACAGGTCTATCCTTATGCTTCATCATCGCCTCTATACTCTTGTCGACAGGCACCAAGCCTGCAGCTTTTGGTGCTACGGCTATGGTTTTCGTCTTTCAAATTTTCCTTGGGATTGGGTTCTTACCTATCGTTAGTATWTCTATTCCTCAATACTGCTTTTCGTTCAATGACCAACCTGCTCATTATCTAGCCGTGGTTGTACCCTGCTGAAGTGAGCTCAGTAACTACTCATTCTAACATGACAGATATGTAACGATGCTTGGGCTGCAGATTAGTACAACTCGAATTAGAGCGCGTGGATCCGCGATCTCCAGCTTTTTCAACTGGATGTAAGTTTTTTCTTGCGCTTCTTCATCTTGACCATCTACACTAATGGGTTCCTTTCTGACTTTAGGTGTGTCTTCGCCGTCGTAATGATGACACCACCCGCCATCGCAAACATTGACTGGAAAGTCTTTATCATCTTCGCAATTTTCAATGCGTGCTGGGTGCCTATAGTCTACGCTGTACGTCCTCATACCCTACTCACCAAGCTTCTCTCTTTTTGTTGACACAAGATTGCCTGCAGTTCTTTCCAGAGACGCGGGGTCTCGAACTGGAAGAGATCGACCATATCTTCGAGAAAGGTGGTATTACTGGAGGTGTGTGGTCAAGCAAAGGTGATCGCACTACGGAGCACATGCACCACTTCGCTGTTGAGGGCGCTAAAGTGGTCGAGGAAAGTCCACCGCGCGCGCAGTCCATTGTAGAGTCAGACATCAAGGCTGAAGAGGAGCAGTTGGAGCACGTGTAGATAAACATGTATAGATCAATTGAGAACCAAGAAATCTAAAGTAGCTCTTTACCCCAGGATATGTTAACCGTTCTATGCTAGATGACTGCAGTACGAAGACCCAGATTACACGTTGTGCGATCCGGAAATGTACCTCTGCACTTCCCAATGGCAGCACAAAGGTGCAAAATTGCTGAATCACAACTGGATGTTGCCAGTCAGCGCCGGAGGCCAATGTAGGCAATTCCCTTCTAGCCGTCTCAACTATACCCAAATCTTGACAGTTCGAAGATCGCATATGGGTTGTCAAGGTTGAGCGTCGCTGCATTCCCAAGAACCGGCCATGCTTGTGTGTCGGACCAGACACGTCCGTCTGTCCGTGAATGAATGTTTGCTTCCTCCGAAGCTCGAATATCATGAACCGGGAACGGAGCTTGTTAAATCACTGTCCACCTCCGTAAGCATGAGCCGCAAAAACTCCTTCACTTGTGCGTGTAATTTCTCTGATGGGAGAGTAAGAGCGTGTAGAGGGAAGCGAGAGGGAAGTACCGACTGGTACGATTGACAGCCTGAACGTATTCGTCGTTTGCCACTTGCATTTCTTCCTCCAATGCTTGGAGGCGTTTTGCCTGTTGGATTAGTTAGATGAGATAACTGTAGATTAGTTTGAAGGCACAGCGCACACACCTGCTCTTCTTCTGGTTCTGGCTCCGGCAGTGAATTGATAAGATATTCCACCTGCTTCGCTTTCACAATCAAATCCGTCACCAGTTCTTTCTTGTTAGCTGCAACGCGAAAGATTCAGCAAAATTAGACGAAACATCGGAACGCGCGATTGTATGTGCATACCATCAAACACTTCTGGCGTATCATATTTCTCTGGATTCCTCTGCTTTGTGATAGGTATGTCAGGCGTAACTTGTACAAAATTTGCGCGCGATGTGAGGTATGCGATACTGTTGGACATGATCATAAGGAGCTGTAGGAATATATGCACCTGCGTTTCAAATAAAAAAACCGAACGAGAACGAACCTGTTGTATTTCATCTTGTAGCTGTGTAATACGATCCATATGCGACAATTCCTGCAGCATTTCGCTGCGAAACGACCAACAAATGTGGGGGCTGGGGTTGTGATGGTCTAAAGGGAAAACATTTGTTTGGGCCTGAAATAGGTCGCGGTCACGGATCTATTCTCATTTTGTCATGACATTCCCCTTCTTCTCATCGTCGTCCACGTCGTCAGCGACGTGAGGTGAATTATCTATGTCGAATTCAACGCTTCCGAGTATACAGACAACCAAAAAGTTCGCTCGCTTTGTTGTACGAAGGTGTGTTGAGAATAGCAACTTGTGTCAATGATATGTTCTCATAGGGTCCGCAGTTCAGATGTTCTTCAGGATGCCAGAACCAATGTACTAGAAGAGAATTCTGACAAGGTCATTTGGTACAAGGTGAGTCCCTGACAGTAATTTACTTTCAGTATAAGCTGAATGGCTTGCAAGGAACGATTTCTTGGTGACAACGAAATCATAGAACATGTCGTGGTGAGCCAGCTTGTGTTCATTAACAAAAGAAAAGGATGTTGATTTTAAGTACTACCCGTAAAGCACAACCCAACGAGTACAATATGCTGGATAATTCATCGTCCTGCATCGCATGGATGGTATATTCGAATACGATCACCTACCTTCCCTCCAGGCGTTTTCATTCCACTAGTACCGGTACCCTTCAACTCTCCCCATCATATAGAGGCTGCGCTTTCTTTCCGGTCGCGTACGAATTTACCACCACCGGTAGAGGAATCATACTTCACCGCTCAGGCTGGCCCGAGTACCTCTTCTGTGCATTCTTATCCACCCACACCTCCTCCCGCACCAGCGCTCGTCTTACAACCATCTTCACCCACTTCTTCTCAAACGAAACTGGAGTCTATTGGCGCCTCACGTAAAATTACACGACCTTCAATCAGCGAGTTTATCCTTGCTCCATACGCGGCTCCAGTGCCCGATACGTCTTTATTCGCTCGAGTTATCAACGTCTTCAAAGACTACGAAAGGAATAGCTCTTATTCATTTTCCTTGTCACGGATCGCAGTACAATCACCACCACCCTATTCTTCGCCCATTTCACCGACTCAAGAAACTGTTGTCCCTTCGCCAATTAGCCCGAGCTCAACGACTCTTAGTTCCGTCAAATGCTTACCATTACTGACATTCACCGATCTCACACCCACTTTGACATTTCGGTCATTGAATGGTTTACTGGAAATCGACCGGACAGAGGAACTTCTTTTGGGAGTCGATACGAGTTTCTGGATCTCTGTAGCCTTGACGTATCTGGACTTTTTGGAGGACAGAGGGGTAGGTTCTTTTTCTCTTATCATGTAAACCATGTTGATAACGATTGACTTTTTTGAAGAGTTATCTAGCGAGTCTTGGGGATTGATTGTGTTATTGTATGGTATATCATGTTCCAATATAACGAGGGCGACCAGTGGCGTTATTAATTATGTTTGCGGGTTCGTGGATATTCTACCTCCTCCTAAAACCATGAATGTTTTCGTGCCCGCCTCTCTGTTCAGCCAACCTCCGCCTTCACGCCCATGGTAGGTTGCTGGAGACGACAGAGCGTGTTTCATGATGGATTTGGTTTAGCTTCCGAGACTGGTGCACCTGGTAACAAGCCTGGTCCTCGAGGTATCACGGGTCTGAAAGCAGATTTTCATCGCTATGTATACCTCTTCAACGATGTGCTTATCTGGAATATAGTCTAAAAGTAGTTATTTATTTAATCAGGAATGGAGAGTAGGGATTTCGGGTTCCGAGTGTTGTCAATATATCATGATACCATAACCAATGTGAATAGGAATAGCACAAACAATACTGGGATGACTTTTATCGTGTCTATTAGGATAACCGCCACATATGCATACAACATACGTGAGTCGTAAGATAAATGACCGTACTTTTGAGTTGTGGGATAGATAAAACCACTAACTAGCTCACTCTAATAGTCGAACGAACCGGATCGTAAACCTCCACCGTACTCAGAAGTTCGCTGGCTGCCTCCCCAGTCGCTACCGTACGATGTTCGCCTTTGCGCATCACCTTCACTTGTCTCTGACAAGTTCTTCCGCGGCGGTTTCGCATAAAAGAGATTAATTGCATGACCGGACGGAGAAGTTGTTTGGTCATAGACACGTCGTATCTCTTTGGCATCTTCAAGGCTTGTGCACTTGATGATTCCGTTCATAGTTTTCACTTTAGACAGTTGGTAAGAAAGGATAGACTGTAACATGGACAAATAACGCACGGAAAATGATGTTGAGTATATTTGCCTCGTGCGCTGCTAAAGCCTCCTTTAACTCCTCAAGGGTTCCTTTGAAGCTGTGGAAGTAGAGTTTACTGGAAGGCAGAGCTTCTTCCGCTCTACTTAAAGCAAAATCTATGCGCATTCGGCGGTTTGAGAGAATGAAAGGACTATCTTGATGATTCTTCACGGCAGATTGGGCAGATTCCACATCTTGGTATTGTACATGTGCGAATCCGCGAGACTGGCCATCAGGATATCTGGCTGAAGAATGCATAAGCCCAGGCATGAAATGTTAGAGTGATGAGTTGAGCCTCACCGATGTGTACGCGCACAATTGGTCCAAAGGGAGCGAATAAATGTTCGAGCTCCTCTTTTGTTATATTAGGAGAGAAGCCTCCAACATATAGGACATTATTGGGTGGTCTTGTTGCTTCAAACTTTCTCCTCACGATTTGAGTTTGAGGAGAATCAAAAAGCTCAACGCGAGCCCTTCGTCCTTGGAAGGTGAGTTCATTCTCTCTTGCGAAGTTGTAAAACTTCTCAGCATCCTCCGGTAGCCGAAATTCGACATTTGCAAAGCCAGAAAATTTACCGTACTCGTCGTCGGCTGTACATTGATGTTAAAGAGGAAGTGAGAGACATGAAGGGAAACATAAAGAGACATACGCATGTTGATACTTTCTAAGGAACCAAACTGCTCCGCCCTGTCCTTAATTTCCTCAAGCTCGAGCCTCCATGGTAGGTTTCCAAGATATACCCATTTACCAGCGTGATTCACGCGTGAAGTGGAAATTGTCCTGAACGCAAAAGTAGACGGCCGAGCGACATGCCGTACGACTTGGGACCTCGTGGAGGTGACAGGAGCTCTGAGAAGCTTAAGGAAGTTGCTAGCGAACATTTTCAGAGTAGCTTAAGCTAGCACTCGAGAGGAGCTCGAAGAAGGAGAAAGCTGGGAAAAAGTGGAGGGAAGGAGAGGGAAGGAGAAAATTACCGGGACCTTCCATATTTGGATTCCTCCGGAGTAACGGACTGTACTCGAGTCTCGCACTTGAACTCAATGCACAGGTCTAGGTCTTTTGTAAGTCAGACACTATCTGTGTACATACTTATCCTCTTCTTTCCAGAGTCAATCTCGTATTCATTTTATCAAGCTACGAATTGAAGTATAGCTTGGACTCAATTTCAACTGGAAAATACTCAAGCGACCGAGTGTCTCGATCCAAGTTTGCGCAGTTCTATCCAAAATTCGAGCTCTTCAGGAATTGTCTACTGGGTCTCACTGATTTCTTCACGCTGAAACTTCACTTCATGCTCTCCTGTGTCGTCTGAACACATACTCGAGCTGGGAGCTGGGTGAGCTGAGACGGACTCCACTGATTCCTGCCCCTGACTATGAAAGCGAAAGCTTTGCCCAGCTTTGCCCCACACCTTTGCGCAGTTTCAGAAAGTCTAAAATTATTCTGTGCATAGCCTTCCGGTCGCAGCAGATACATAAAGCATGCCTTAATTTCCAGCAAGTCCAACAACTTTCTTTCCAAGTGCAATGCCGTACTCAAATCTGAACAATGACTCTGTCGAAAGCTTCCAATCCAGCGATCCTTGTTGGGACGCGGAAGCAAGCCATCCATTCAGGCCTGCAGATCGCCTGAAAGACAGGCGAGCTCCCTGCCCGGGTCTGAATGCACTTGCAAATCACGGTTATATGTACGTTCTTTCTCTAAATTTTCATCGTTCTTCTAATGCGAATCCACGAATTATTCATAGCCCACACTCTGGGACGCACATAACATTTCTAACGTTATTAAATGCCCTCACAGGAGTGTACAACTTATCATTCCCTCTCGCCCTCTTCTTAACCATCCCCGCGTTTCTCATCTACGGCAAATTCGAGTTAACCGGATGGCCATGGCATTGGTCTTACACTCTCGACCTCGCCTCTTTATCCTCCTTTGGGCCTTACAAAATTGCCCACGGTGCATCCCTAGTTCACCCAAACGAACCATCCCATTCACCCGACCCGACCCTTCTATTCAACTTCCTCTTGTACGCTCAATACCAGTGTCCGTCTCCAACATCTCTGCCATTCTCCGACGAGAAACCCTACGTTGATGGTGGACTCACACTTTTCGACCTCGCACACCTAAGGATCTCACGCGAAGTCGAACTTACACGTCCGCTGAGCTCATTACATGAGCAGATCGCACTTGGGGAGAGTTCGTTAGCTTGGTTGCTCTTTCGGGATCAAGATGTCGATGAGGAGGAAGCGGTGATACCTCAATCTTCTTTACGACAATGGTTTGGAGAGGAACGTCTTCCGAAAGGATGGATACGGCCCGCCAAGTCGATAGGGCTGTTGCAGACGAAGAAGGTCGCGGGGAAGCTGCAGAAAGAGATTGAGATAATACAGTGGCAACGTTCTTCCCATGTATAAGTGAATTTGTATTACTATGTTATTTTGGTCATGTTTTTGAATTCGCATTGGCAAAGCTATAATAAGTGAGCACTGCGAGGGGAGTCTACATATAGTAATACAGTATGTTAGGCAAGCGCCTGATAAGCGCCCTCGAGACGAGGTTTCGGCATCCACCGCGCGAGTTACATTCAACCTCTTCGTCCAACGACTCTCTTAATCGCGAAACGATAACTTACAGGTACTTTTTATGTTTTAGGTCACCTCCTAACCCTCGCCAGCGGACAACGCGCGCGCCATCATGGACACATTCCAACATTGTTGTCCTCGAACAATGGACGAGTTTGTGTCGGTTAACTTTCCTTCCTTCCTTCCTTCCACCTTTTCGTATTTGTTCATTGCTTGTCGCTCCTAAGTACGCAAAGCCGAACGTTCTAATCCCACAAAGTGAGTAGTCCCTCTTCTACCTAAATCGATGACCAACAACGTAACACAGATGTACGTTTCGGGTTCCTTCCTAAGCCTTTCCAACACGCGTGCCATCATGAACAAGCTCCAAATACCAGATAAAGGCGTCGAGGACGACCGTTTAGAATTCCCCATCAACGACTGGCTCTTCAAACAGGGGTGGAAACAGCCACTTGCCGGAGCAGTTGACAACCAGGACTGTGGACTTGAGTTGGATCATGGGGTGAATGGAATGCTTTTCATGACTCGGTTTCATCCATATGAGAGTAAGCCTGAGGAGGGGAAGGGGGACAAGACTATCAAGGATTGGCTAATCGATCACGCTGGCGTGAAGGAGGAGGATTTGACCTGGTACACTTGTTGGGACAATGATGGTTTGACGCGCTGCGGCTGTATTCCGTTTGCTAACAACGTACAAGAACCTCGTAAGCCAACATATAGACTTACGAGGGACCAGATCAATAGGTGGCTCAAGTCTGGAAAGGACATAGCGGAGTTTACTCAGCAAGATTTATTGGCAGCTGGTGAGGATGTACACACGGAATACTGAGAAATAATGCTTGCCAGTGTTTTCAGCTCAAGTTTGTTGTTATTCATTGCTGTAATATATTCCCCTTTCATCACCGAGTATACTGAAATCTTGTGCTACTGTGGGTTTAGTACAACAACTATGCAGCTGCGGCACCAATTCTGTCACGGTCGCCTCAGCCTCATGGATGCAGGACGCACTTCCAAAGTGTCTAGTGATCTGATCAGTAACGTGTCTTCTGGCATCACGTCTGCGGGGTTCTTGAGGTTCCCACTGACATGCATATAAGCGCGCGGGAGGGTATATAAACGACTCCTACTTCCAAGCAGACATCAATCTTTTGAATTTTCACTCATCCAGAAACACCTCGCCTTTTCCTCATGTAAGCTGCATTGCTTCTCCGATAAGTTATTACTGACCGAGAACGCGGTACAGATGTATGTTTCGGGTTATTTCATGAGCTTCGCCAACACTCGCGCCGCCGTGAACAGGTTGCAAATACCTGATAAAGGCGTTGAAGATGACCGTTTGGAATTTCCCATCAACGACTGGCTCGCCAAGCAGGGGCGGCAACAGCCACTTGCTGGAGCAGTTGACAATCTGGACTGTGGATTTGAGTTGGATCATGGGGTGAATGGGATGCTTTTCGTGACCCAGTTTCATCCATATCATGAGAGCAAGCCTGAACCCGAGGAGAGGCAGGGGGACAAGGTTATTAAGGATTGGCTGATCAATGAAGCTGGTGTGAAGGAGGAGGATTTGACCTGGTACACCTGGTGGGACCATTATGGTTTGACACGCAGCGGCTTCATTCCCTATCACAACGACGTGCGAGGACGTCGTAGGCCAAGAGTTTATCTTACGGATGACCAACTTGATAGGTGGTTCAAGTCTGGAAAGGAAGTAGAAGACTTTATTGAGCAAGATCTACTGCCAGCTGGTGAAAAAGTAAACATGAAATACTGAGGAATAATGCCTGCCAGCCTTGTTGTTTGTCGTGATTCAGTTTTCGCTGACAAGTGTTGTCCCAGTAGTAACTAGATACGAGCCCAAGCGCCCAAGTTTCAAAACGTGCCTTCTGGCGTCACGTCTGCGAGGTTCTTGAGGTTCCGCTTCAATTACGCGACATATAAGCGTGTGGGAGGAAATATAAATGGCTTCTGATGCTGCTTCTAAGCAGACATCAGCTTTTTGAACTTTCACTCGCTCAGAAACACCTCACCTTTTCCTCATGTAAGCTGTGTTGTTTCTCCGATAAGCTATCACTGACCGACAACGCGATACAGATGTATGTTTCGGGTTATTTCATGAGCTTCGCCAACACTCGCGCCGCCGTGAACAGGCTGCAAATACCTGATAAAGGCGTTGAAGATGACCGTTTGGAATTCCCCATCAACGACTGGCTCGCCAAGCAGGGGCGACAACAGCCACTTGCTGGTGCAGTTGACAATCCGGACTGTGAACTGGAGTTGGATCATGAGGTGAATGGGATGCTTTTCATGACTTGGTTTCATCCATATTATGAGAGCAAGCCTGAGCCTGAGGAGAGGCAGGGGGACAAGGCCATTAAGGATTGGCTGATCGATGAAGCTGGTGTGAAGGAGGARGATTTGACCTGGTACACCTGTTGGGACGATTATGGTTTGACACGCAACGGCTTMGTTCCCTATCCYAACGACATGCAGGGACCTCGTAAGCCAAGAGTTTATCTTTCGGGTGACCAACTCAGAAGGTGGCTCAAGTCTAAAAAGGACGTMRAGGACTTTATTGAGCAAGATYTACTGCCAGCTGGTGAAGAAGTAAACATGAARTACTGAGAAATAATGCCTGCCAMTGTTGTCAGCTCAAGTTTGTCGTAATCTAGTTTTCACTGACGAGCATTGTCCCCTCTTCGTCGTCTCAGCGAGGCATGAGGTTTTGAAACAACGGTGGAAGTATATTCGAATTATCTGGTGGTGAAGAAGTAGACGCGTTACTAGTTGCACTAGCAAAAAAATGTTGAAAACGCTAGGACGATAATGTTCTTCTACCAAGGACAAAACGCGTGTTAGCTTCGTGAAAAGGACTACAATAATACACGTACGTCGTTAGGTTCTCTATCCGACGTCGAAGTCGACAGGGACAAATTCGATTTCTTTCGCTGTTTTCTTTCTTCTTCCAATGCAAGATCAATAACAGCTGAGATGGCGTTTTCAAACAGAGTTTACTTGACGCATCCTTTAATGTCGGTGTCGGTGTTGGTACGGCGGGGGCAGATGACGAGGTCAATAATTGATGATGATTGCGTAGATCCCTACAAAAAAAGGACCAGACTAAACAAACAAAAATTGAAAAGAAATTTGATATGTAGCTCAGTAGAAGTCGAGCGCAAGAGAAAAACTCAAATCCAAGAGCCCAAGCGCCTTCATTGATCTCATCAGTTTTTGCTGACTAAGGTTGGCGCTGGTCCCTTTAGTCCCTTCTTCAACTTGTAGCAATCTGCAAGGTCAATTGCGCAACCGAGGAAATCAGTTTGTAAACAATCTATGGAGTTCTATTCGCGGTCGTTGTCCAAATCAATCGCGCGGACTTCAAAGCATCCTTTGCAATGCCGCTGTCAGCGTTGTGGACATCATGGATCTTCAGAGGTTCAATTCTTGCCTCCATTGTCTCAGTAACACTCCCTCTTTTCTCTGAGGACCAAACCATCTTCTCTGGTCACGGCGACACTCTAAACACGTTATCTTCAGGACAACCCAAAAACTTCGTCTTCATCCTGACAGACGACCAAGATGCTGTGATGAACTCGGTTCCCTATATGCCTCTCCTAAACAAGCATATTATTGAGCAAGGAACCACCTTCTCCAACCATTTTACGACCACAGCGATCTGTTGTCCCTCCCGGGTTTCACTTTGGACCGGCAAGCAACCGCACAATACTAATGTGACCGACGTTAGTCCACCATACGGTAAGATTTCGTTCTTATTAGCGCGTATATCTCGCACTAAATTAACCATTCTCGCAGGAGGGTATCCCAAGTTTGTCTCGCAGGGCTACAACGAGAATTATCTTCCGCTCTGGCTCCAAGAAGCAGGTTATGCTACATATTACACCGGAAAACTGTTCAATTCCCATACGATCTACAACTACGACTCACCACATGCAGCGGGCTGGACGGGCACAAATTTCCTCTTGGATCCAGGTACCTACTCGTATCTCAATCCTATTTCGCAACGAAATAGCGACCCTCCGATTCATCACCGCGGATATCATACATCGGATTTCATCGCTGAGAGCGCACATGAGCTACTTGGAGATGCCATCGATTCTGGGAAGCCCTTCTTCGTTGCCATCGCCCCCATCGCTCCTCACTCGAACATCGATGTCATCCGTGGTGGTCTGCCAATAATGACAATCCCAATTCCTGCAGAAAGGCATGCGCATCTATTTGAGGGTGTCCAAGTTCCYCGAACGGAAAATTTCAATCCAGATAAGGTGAGTGTTACTATATGAGCGCTAAACAAAAGCCAGACACTGACAAGAAGTATAGCCCAGCGGTGTGAATTGGATCCGAAACTTGTCCAAGCTCAATGACTCTTCAGTGTCCTACATCGACGACTTCTACCGCGCTCGATTGCAGGCATTGCAGGGAGTCGAGGAGATTATTGAGCAAGTGGTGAATCAATTGGATAGTGCTGGCGTGCTTGATGATACCTATATCATCTACACCTCCGATAATGGGTACCACCTCGGCCAACACCGACTACCGCCTGGGAAGGAATGCGGTTTCGAAGAAGACATCCGCGTACCTCTTTACATCCGTGGTCCTGGAATCGTTGCTGGAAAAACTCAGAATGCTGTTACGACGCATATTGATCTTGCACCTACGATTCTAAAACTGGCGGGGATCGAGCTAAGAGAAGACTTTGACGGTACTCCAGCTCCTTTTCTTGGAGACGAGGGACATATCGGTGGCGGCATACAGCATGAGCATGTCGCTGTTGAGTWTTGGGGTATTGCCATTGCAGAGGGMGAAATAGGGGGCTTTGGTTTGTTCTCTCCGTCGCTACATTGTGCGAAGACTCAAGTCACTGATAATATAAACCATGGCAGATGGCAAAGGGCRAATTGTTGCGCCTAATAACACCTATAAAGCGATTCGAATCGTGCATGATGAATACGACTTGTACTATTCGGTCTGGTGCAATAACGAGCGGGAACTGTATGACCTTAAGGTAGACTTGTTCTCCTAGCCTGATGTTGGCAATACTAATCCCCCGATAGACAGATCCCGGTCAATTGCAAAATCTTTATCCCAAAGAGGGATTTAAACCTATTTCGCACCTTAGCTCGTTCCCTCACACGAACCTTACGAATGTCATTGCCCGACTAGACGCTTTGATGATGGTGCTTAAATCATGCAAGGCGAGCTCATGCGTTGAGCCCTGGAAGACGATACACCCAGAGGGCGACGTTGGGAGTTTACGGGATGCTTTGGAGGAGCGGTTCGATGAATTTTATCACCGGCAGGTCAAAGTATCTTTTGAGCGATGTGTAGGCGGGTACATTGTAGACGCCGAAGGACCACAAGCTGGGTATCAGTATCGGGATGGTTTGCCTTGGCATTATTGGACATGAGAGTCTGTAGACTTTGAACATGTAAGTAGTTCTATCATGATGCAAGTTGTTTCTTAATACACCTGTACATATCCCGTGTCGAGATGGAATGAATTTAGTCCTCAGATCTCTGAGCACTTATGGTACATGTAGCGCAAGGCGTCAATTTGTTATTTGATGTCCCAAATAGGGCAACCGACCCCGACGGCTCCCGAGCGGGTATATATAACATAGCTATACCAAGTGCCGGCCTTGCTTCAATTACCTCATACTTCAAAGATTCATCAGTGACCTCTTCAAAGTAAGCAGTCTTACTTTGCGCAAAATGATAACTAAGACATGGTACAGATGCCTGTCTATGTTTCAGGTTACTTTCTCAGCCTCGCCAATACCCGTGCCATCGTAGACAGACTTCAAATACCCGATAAAGGCGTCGAAGACGACCGTCTGGAGTCTCCTATTAACGACTGGCTTGCTAAACAGGGGCGAAAGCAGCCACTAGCTGGAGCGATTAACAATCGTGAGAGCGCACATCCACTGGATCATGGCGTGAATGGCATGCTTTTCATGACTCATTTCATCGTGGATAGAGATGTCAGTGATATCACATATGAGGAGGGGAAGTTGGACAAGGCCGTTAAGGAGTGGCTGATTAAGGAAGCCGGTGTGAAGGAGGAAGATCTGATCTGGTACTCTCGTTGGGACAGGTTTGATTTGACCCGCAACGGCTTCGTTCCCTATCTTAACGATATACATGGACCTCGCAAGAAAATAATCAATTTCACGGCTGACCAACACGAAAGGTGGAGGAAGTCTGGGAAGACGTTGAGTGCATTCGTCGAGGAGGATCTTGCGAGGGAACACGCGAACATAATGACTTGAACCTGGAGATTGGGAACTTTTTTTCCTCTAGATTACTGTAAGATATTATTTGGGAAGAGCCTGATTATTGTGTATTTATATGCCCATCGCTGCAGCTCTATCCAGGGCAAGCCTGAAACGGGGCTTTCAGTAACAGATGAGGCCTTGAAGCTTGAGGTTCTATCGTTATTGCTGACCCGCGACATTAGTCGCGTTGCTGGGTATAAAGTACTCGAAGCACCGCAGTGACCACACGCTGTCAATTTGTTATTTGAAGTCCCAAATAGGGCAACCGCCCCCGACTCAGCCTGAGTACGCTTATGTGCGGCTCCCGGACGTCGCACGGGTATATAATAGCACTCTAGGTAGCACCAAGCGCCGACCTTGCTTCAACTATATACCTCATACTTCAAAATTTCATCAACGATCTTTTCAAGGTGAGCAGTCTTACCTTGCGCTGCGTTGCGCAGAATGATAATTAGGACACAGTAGTACAGATGCCGGTCTATGTTTCAGGTTACTTTCTCAGCCTCGCCAACACCCGTGCCATCGTGGACAGACTTCAAATACCTGACAAAGGCGTTGAAGATGACCGTCTGGAATCTCCCATTAACGACTGGCTTGCTAAACAGGGACGAAGGCAGCCACTAGCTGGAGCGATTAACAATCGCGAGAGCGCATATTCACTGGACCACGGCGTGAATGGAATGTTGTTCATGACTCATTTCATCGTGGATAACGATTTCAACGATATCACGTATGAGGAGGGGAAGTTGGACAAGGCCGTTAAGGAGTGGTTGATCAAGGAAGCCGGTGTGAAGGAGGAAGATTTGACCTGGTACTCTCGATGGGACGAGTTTGATTTGACCCGCAACGGCTTCGTCCCTTATCTCAACGACATACATGGACCTCGCAAGAAAAGAGTCGATCTTACGGATGACCAGTTCGATAGGTGGCTCAAGTCTGGGAAGCCGCTAAGTGTGTTTATCGTCGAGGATCTCGCTGGGGAACATGTGGACATAGTGTCTTGAACTTGGAGATTGGGAACGCTTTTTGTCACAATTCGCTCTAGATTGTGGTAAGATATACTTTGGGAAGAGTCATCGTGTGTTTATGTATCCATTTGGTGGCCATCGCTGCGGCTTTGTATCCAGGGTAAGCCTGAAACAAGCCTTTTTACTGACAGATGTTGATGAGGCTCCCGGGCCCAAGCTATCGTTGTAACTGCTGCGCTCTGCTGCGACATCACATCTCGGTCGATTTTATACCCGCCTCGCGTTGCTGGGTATACTCGCACATATTGCGGTGCTTGGCGATAATGCCGTCGTACAATGCAGACGATGCGGCATGAGATCAAGTACATGTATACATATATACTTACAAGTCGGCTGGCCAGGCGTCGCGCAAGGCGCGTGGCAGCATGATTTATGAAGAACTTAGAATTGTACGTTGTCCTCCGACTATGTGCGCATCTGCAGATACATCCTCGATTGAAGAACTGGTCCGCC
Source organism: Neonothopanus nambi (assembly GCA_003987895.1). Lineage (NCBI taxonomy): Eukaryota > Fungi > Basidiomycota > Agaricomycetes > Agaricales > Omphalotaceae > Neonothopanus > Neonothopanus nambi. The sequence goes on from RCHF01000219.1 coordinate 18,846, forward strand.
AACTCAAACATGTTCGTCAACTTCATTAAAATCGCATGATAACGATCTCGAGATAATATAGATTAAATGAATCCAAGGGACCAGTGGCTGTTCAGATTGCAACTTGTGGATCCAAGTGACATCGAGTTAGTCATGCATCGCATCAGGAATTCTAATGGAAAGGTCCTCCTTCAGTTCAACCAGTTGTTGATGTCTATACTTACCCAGCGTCTATGTACATAGCGCAGCTCGTCTCTCACCTGGAATTATCGCAGCCCATGCTAGTAAAACTATGAACACTCTTCGAGCACCCAGAGCCCCTTCTGAGCAGCTATGCTTGGAAAGCACGAAGATTCTCGCGAGGCTGGAGTTGATTCTCGAATTTCGACCGTGGATCAAGTATACACGCCTATATCATCATCGGACATTTAAGCAAGAACCGCCCTTCAAGGTTCTATTCGACTGTTTTGCGCTCGGAGCTTCGCTGGGTGTATTGCTCGACTTACTAGGGTCGCCGGCCTCCAGCTATTTCACCGTCGACGTGGAGACCTTCGATTTTGATTTGGCGCTTCCTGAGAGGGAGCATTTCTTCGCAAATTTCATTCAGCGCGTCCAATTACTTGAGATGCAGGGCAAGCTTCCGTATGGAGAGGTTCTACGTGTGGAGGACATGTTTGGTGGGACTAATGCTGGATTCTCCAAGGTATGTTCGCCGCGAAATTGATCTGAGAGAGTTTGCTGAAGGTGCTTCTCTAGGTCTTGAGAACTGTTCATAGAGTGCTGTTGGCACTACAAGCTTCGTATCCAGGGCTATTCATACTACTCCCAGACGCAGAGCTCAGGAGGCGCGAGACCATTGAAGAATTGCTGGAGACTGAGCGGATTCATACTTCCTTCCTTCGAACAGTTCTTGTGAGCCACTTTTGCGTCAATGATATAGTTACTGGGCTAATCGTGGCCATCAAAGGACTCTTCTGCGATTCTTTCATGTAGCACGAAAGCCGTGGAGTCTACCTTGGAGCCGCTGGTCATGAACAACGCCCGCCTGAGACAATATCACGATGGTGTACTCGAATCTCTGGAGAAGGTTATTTCTAGTCCTTGGCTTGAACAATGGGATACCATTTTCAGCTTTGACAATGTGAATACAAGGATGAACATTGCGGCTGCTTATCGTTCACTTTGCGTGAACTACCTCTCTCTTTATAATTTCCTGCACGATCAAACAGATACCCTCGAGGCATGTATCTTCCGTTAACAATGCATACTCAATGTTTCAGGCTAAGTTTCTTCTATTTCTGCAGCCGGTTCTCGCTGGGCATGCCCAGATATTACTTCACATTCTTTCTTTTTTACCTTCTCGTGTATCAGAGTATTGTGTACAACTACAGGTGACGAATTTCTTAATTTCTTCCTTTTAGACGATTCATCGATATGTCCCTCTTTTGCAGACTGTATTATCGTTAACGATTCCCACCTCTTCCGACTACCCTGTAGGATCGTACGACTCTCTTTGCGCAGTTCTCACTCGAATGCGTGATATTGCGAGTAGCATGGATGAAATGAGCTTACAAGTACGCTCTATGCATTCTGCTCAAACTCTCAAAGCTCGAGCCTATCACTGGGGCGCCGGCGCCTCTACCAACACTGTCATTGATCCGTCAGAACTCGGCACACTCCTTTTGGATGACCAACTTGTTGTGGATGTTTCCGGTTTAGTTTATCAAGTATTTTTATTCGAAACTATGTTGCTCTGTTGTCTGGAGGGCTCGCCAAGCTTGAAGAAGGGTGAAACGGAAAGGGAGGAGGAACGATATGAAGACATCCCGAGGTACCCGATCAAGGCTTGGGACTATGGGCCTGCGTTGAGGAGACGAACGCCGTTAAATTTGGTCCACGCGATTCCGACGGCGGCAATGCAAGTACTGAGGCTACCTGATATACGTATGTTTTTTTGGATCATCCTGTTTTCCCTTTGAGTTGATTTATCACTGCTCCTTGCAGACATGTTCGAGCTTGAATGGTCAGACCAGGTTAAATCTCACAAACTTGATTTTTACCCCTCTTGTCCTGCACAATACGAGCAATGGTGTTCGGCTCTACAACCTTTTGTCGCCTCAACCTTTGACGATCAATACTCATCCGGTGACGCAGGAGAAGTGGAAAGTATAAACGATTCATTACTGTCAGGTAATTTGCGTGGATTTTACTTTGCTATATCTGTCTCACCGGTAGCCTTTACAGAAGATGAAGATTCTGGCGGAAGGCGCCGTTCACATCCTCGCCCATGGAGCCTCATTGCGCGCAAAGGGCCGTACTCTGAGTCGTCCTCACTTAGGAAGCAAGAATTGGAAGAGGAAGAAGTTGAAGTTGTTCTCAGCCCGCAAATGCTGCCGACGCTCTTCAGGGTGATTAGCCCTTCAAGTGGGAAAGGTTCCATTTCTCCTTTGAGTCCACTAGATGGCCGCCGTGGAAGTGATGACATGTTCTCAATCATGGAGATGCCTCTAACACCACCTCCGGAAGGACGCCTTCGTACGTGTGCATGATCTACTCGAAGAGGAAATGGTTCATGGTTTCTATTTGTACAGTTGATGAAATTGAGGATTCACCGACCCTCCTTGATTTGACTGGTCAAGTTTCTAAGATTGGTAATTTCGCCGAGGCGCATGGAGGGTATGCGGATGTGTGGAAAGCGGTGTGGCGTAGTAAGGGTGGACATGAAGCGAAGGTGTGCTTCGAATTTTGTCCTGGAATTTCTTGTCACTAATGCCCATGTTTAGGTTGCTGTAAAAGCATTAAGAGCGCGTGTCGACGATCCTGAAATGGAGGTGAAGATGAAGAAGGTATGCTCACTTGGATTATAGATGTATACTCAGTGTTTGACTGGCAACGTTCAACGCTGCAGCGTCTCGCACATGAGTTAGATGTGTGGAGACAATTGAGCCATCCGAATATTTTGCCATTGTATGGGACAACGTCTGACTTTGGATGGTACGATTCGATGGTTTGTCCGTGGCTAGACAATGGTAGTGTTAGCAAGTATATGGGCACATGGGGGGATATTTTGACCATGACAGATCGACTTCAACTTGTGCGTTCCTAGCCGTTGATTGTGTTCTTGCTTGCTCATGAGTATGTGTAGCTATGTGAGGTCGCTGAAGGGTTGAAATACTGTGGGTACCTTGGCCTCGACTTCTCACCGAAATATCTATTCACCTGATATCTCTACAGTACATTCCTTTGGCATAGTACATGGTGACCTCACTGGTGTGAGTTTCAATTGGCTCACTTTGACTATGTATGATACTAAGGCATTTTCAGTCTAATATCCTGATCGACGATAATAAGCGCGCATGTCTTTGCGATTTTGGGCTTTCAAACATTGTCGCCGAGTTTCAAGGCGCATCTGTTAACTCTACGATAAGCGGGGCCGTTCGTTGGGCAGATCCATCCCTCTACAAACGCCATCTAGAGGAAGGTTGTATCCCTACTCTCGCGAAATGGAGCGATATATATTCTTTTGGAAGTGTTACTCTAGAGGTGAGCGAAATAAGTCATATCTCGATAACTATGCAGGTAGTAATGCATGTCTGTTTTTAGATCCTCTCAGGACGCATGCCATATCATTATGTGCGCTCCGACTGGGAAGTGATACTAGAGTTGCAAGCTGGCAAGAAGCCGCGTAGGCCGGCTCCCTTGTTCGTGACAGATGCACAGTGGAAGTTTATGGAAAAGTGTTGGAATGATATACCAGAGAAGAGACCAGATGTGAAGGAGGTGTCGAGTGATGTTCAATCGCTGTGGCGAGCCAGCTTGGAGTTCCGGCGACATAGTGATCCTGCCTCTCACAATTGAACAAGTGCGATACGTACGTAGCACTTGGCAGACCTATAGTGGAATGAGTAACACGTTGACTTTGACTCATGACTTCAACTGCTGACTCTGAAAGAGCTGGATCAAGAAAGCAAGGAAGAAAAGAAAAAAGTTCAAATGCACCGGCGCTGAGAGCAGAACTTAAGCGAGCGCTAAGTAGCTTCTAGTGGCAAGCGCTCAAGCATTTGGAAGGCGTGACTTTATGTAACGCCGCGACTTGTCACTTGATCCGTACTCAAAGAGACGCGTGCTTGACTACTGCTTTGACTCTTTCTTCGTTTTATTGACCGTGACATGGAGAGAGGCAATCCAAGCAAGAAGTCTCGACTACTCGACGCCTTAGACAGCTCCATGAGCTCTGCTCAATCGGCTGGCTTCGGTGGTTCAAATGGCGCGGAGGCAGGACCCTCCACAGCAGCGAAAGCGCTCGCAGAAGCACGTCTGACTCAAACGCAAGCCTTGCTGGATATCGACACGAATGGTGCACAATGTTGATTTCTATTTTCTGAGTCATTCGCGTTGAGTTTTTTTTCTCCAATAGACGAAGATTCAATGTATCTGTTGGACGCGATGCCTAAGAATTTGGGCAAAAAAATTGCAGGCGCCGGCGGCTTCAGACTGAACTATGACTACGAGACGCCTATCAGAGCAATTGATATAGGTCCGTGTTCTCAACGACAATTAGTATTTTTGCTAAGGGGTTTTTCAACTAGGCGGTGCCGATCAGCAAGAAAGGTTTGTACGATATCATATTCGTCGGTGGCCAACTCTGACATTGCTGTAGAATGGCGGAATTTGTCACCCAGACAATCAACAACTTCAGTCATGGTGTCTCCGTGAAATCCGGAATGAAGAGGTTAGAACTTGCAGAGTGCGTACGTTCTGGACTCGCGCCACTATACTGCTCAAAAGCCAAGATTGTAGTGAGAACGACATACTTCCAGGCATGAATGTTCGATTAATGAAGCATCAAATTATTGGGGTTGCTTGGTAAATGAACCCTTTTGGCAATGTGGTGGTCTCCCTCTCAAGACAAATTCCAAACACATAGGATGTTAGATCAAGAGAATAGCACAAACAAAGGCGGAATCTTGGCGTCAGTCACAAGTTCTACACACCGCTAACTCTTCTGACACATTTCTCTCAGTGACGATATGGGTTTGGGTAAAACCATACAAATGATAGCCACAATGGCTATGAACCAACCCAAAATTGACGACGCAGAAACATCAAAGACCACTCTCATCGTTGTACCAGCTGCGCTTCTACAGCAAGTCCGTCGTTTATTTTACCTTCTTATAACACAATTTGTGGACAAAAATCTATAGTGGAAGGAGGAGATAGAGACAAAGACAAACGATATCTTGAGTGTGCATATTCATCATCAAAAAGGCAAGCTCAAGGTAGGTATCGTACTGTTTTTCTTACCCCAAAAGGACTGACTCAAATTGTAACAGAAACGTTCCGAAGTGCGGTCGTACGATGTTCGTGTTAACCTCAATATCGACTCCTTCGCTCACACTCACTAATATTGTTTTAGGTCGTGTTAACGACATATCAGACCCTTATGAATGATTTCAGCATTCCAAAAGACTTACCTCCCGAGGACGAAGCCCGATGGCTATCGGAGCATGGGTCAGTTTTCTAGTAAGGTACAGCGGCTGCGCTGCGAGAGTAACCGATATCCTTTTTGTCCAGTGGTGTTCTTGCACGGGTCAAATTTTATCGCGCCATCGTTGATGAAGCACACTTTATTCGGAATCGGTGTGTGACCGGGCATAAATATATTCAAGACATCTTGCATGCTAAAATAATTTAACGCCTGTAGATCCACTCGATCGAGCGTATCTCTTGCATATGTGCAGGCGAAATACAGGTGGATGCTTACCGGAACGCCTGTAACAAATACCCTGTGGGTCACCCGCATGGTCGAATGCTGCGTATCCTTAAACCTTGCTTTCAGAGCCGATATATATGGTCTCCTACGATTTGGCCGTTTCCGTCCATGGAACGATTGGAACGAATTCAACAAATATGTCGTAGGTGTAATCTAGCTACAGATTGAAGCGCTGGGTTCATTTGATCTTGTTCTTTCATAGGCTCAGGTGCAGTATGATGATCCTCCGACTGCAGGTCTGCCAAGATTTTCATCGGCTCTCGCTCAATGTTCATGATGTTGTTTTAGGTCAGCGAGCCCAGACAATCTTGGCACCCATCCTCCTTCGACGCACTAAGGACTCAATGCTGGAAGGAAAGCCAATTCTAGAGCTGCCTCCCAAGGAGATAGAGATTGTCACTCTGCAATTTTCTCGGGACGAACGAGACGTAGGTTTCCCAATGCTTCGACTCTCGCTAAACTAATGGCTTTCTATTCAGCTGTATGACTCGTTTGAGAAGAAGTCCAAGATACGACTAAACAAATTCATTAAAGAGCGAACATTACTCAAAAAGTGGGCACCGGTTACAATGATCCTAGCTTTCTTTTGACAATACTTGCCGTGTAGCTACTCAGTGATTATTGTAAGTGAAAACTCGTTTTCGGTCTCTACTTTTGGTGCTCATATGTTCTCAAGGTAATGATCTTGCGTCTGAGACAGCTTTGCTGTCACCCGTATTTGATCTTGGTGAGCCTACTTTCAGAGCAGAGTAACCATCCGCAGTCACTCACTAGGAGTTAAGTCGCGTGCTGGCGAATATGATGACCCCACTGCATTGGTGAGTGGCGACGCCGACAAAGATCGAGCTCGAGCTATGAAGGTGAAAGGGAAAAAATGGGTTGATGAAGTATGTCAAGCTGTGCCTTTCTCTTGAGTATTTATCTGATATCCGTGTATAGGTCAAACACAGGTAGAATCCAGAACACGTCTAACAGAAAGTTTATGGGCTCTAATTCATATTCATGTAGATTCTTACTCCGTGCACGGGCGCAAGAAATCCTTGATTTTGAGGATGAGGGCGGAACTTCAAACGCCAGCTGTCCGGTCTGTCAAGAGAGTGAGTCGGCACAGTGAAGCGAGTCAGTATAAGTATCTTACACCCACCCCTTCAGTTTTCGCAGGCGATAACGGAAGGGTACTTGACTGTGGACACGAAATCTGTTTTGGTTCGTTGTCCCTGTGACGTTCTGCACACTTCGGCAACAATAAATTTGTTTTGCAGACTGTCTTCTCAATCTCAGAAATTCTGCCATTGAACACGATGGTATCTTGTGAGTCAAAACTATGTCTCTTGATCTTCTCTAATCTTCTTGTCTAGTGGCCACGGAAGCGAGAAAGAAAATTTGGAGACAGAAAGGCGATTCGAAGAGGCTAACGCCAAAGGTCACCGACCTTGTCAGTCAGGTCAACCTAATCCATTAGTATATAAACTTACCTCTTGTTGCAGGTCCTACTTGCAAACAGATGCTTGATGTGACTGAAGCCAGGGTTTACAAGTCTGCAGCGTTCGAGCCTACAGACGAGGAACTAACTCGACACGCCGCTGAGAGCAGGCGCAAGAAGAAGAAAGTTATCGAATACGGATCTTCGGAAGACGAGGACAATGATGACGTTGCTGCTAACAAAACTATTGAGGAACGAGGTTTGGACAGCTCGGACGACGAACTTCCTGATCCTGCAGAACTCATGCGGCCCACCAAGCGTCAGAAGACTGTGGAGAAGGATAGTGACGGCGATGATGTGAGTTAATCCCGTTGGTCGCGCCAACCAATCGCTTTGACCCGGCTTTGCAGGAGAGCCTCGTTGATCTGACTGGAGATGATCTGTCTCAGCCTGGTAGTTCTAGGGCTGCCGGTAAGTCCTCGAAAAACAAGAGGAAGTCACCGCAACCGAAGGGAAAGAACAAGTTCAACTCTGGTGGGAGATGGGATGCCGAAAATGACGGGATCTCTGAAGCTGTCATCGCCACTTGGTCGAGAGGCGACAATGATATGGAGCCTAGCACAAAGATGTTGAAGTTGATCGACTACATCAAGGAATGGGAGTATATGGGAGATAAAACCATTTGCTATTCCCAATGTCAGCGCTGAATCTCTTGGGATGCTGCCTGTTCGTCTGACACCATGACTACGATAGGGACCTCCATGCTTGATCTTGTTGAAACTCTGTTCTCGCGTCATGGAATCAACAGCGTTCGTTTCGACGGAAAAATGGATCAGGCGTCCCGAGATCAAACATTGACTCTTTTCAAACATCATGATGGACCCAAGGTCATCCTGGTTAGGTAAGTTCCGTTGATATGCCTGCAGAGTTTAGAGTCGTTCTAACGCGTAACTCAAGTACGAGGTGTGGTGGCGTTGGGTAAGCTGTTTTTGAGTAAAAACTGGCGAATTTACTAAGATCATTCAGTCTTAACTTGGTGGCTGCGAACCGTATCGTCAAGTAAGTTGAATGTCAAGTTCATGGTTTACATATCTCGACTGACGCGCGCTCTGAAGTCTGGATCTGTCATGGAACTACGCTGCCGAGTCTCAAGCCTATGACAGGTGCACAATCTCAGCATAGAGAGCAAATACCCGTTTCTCACAGTCTTCGCAGAGCTCATCGTATTGGTCAGGAGAAGCCGGTGTATGTCAAGAGGCTAGTAGTGGCGGACACGATTGAAGAACGGTATGCTCAGCTCCTAATGTAATAATAAGACAAACGTCTGACTCTCGAGTATCACTCATCAGACTCCTCAAACTTCAGGACGTGAAACTTGGTCAGTTACCATCATCATCGTCAACAAACACGTCTTATTTGTTCATCTTTTCAGGTCTTGCCGAGGCTGCGCTGGGCGAAGGCACTGGCAAGAAGCTCACAAAAATGAGTATGAGAGATATCAAATTCGTATGTCGTATTTCATATCAATCCCTCTCTAATGCTGATTTCATTTCAAAGTTGTTTGGAATGGATCGCACGGCCAATAATAAAAATGGCCAGAACATCCAAAGGTTCCAATCAGCGAACCCTTCAGGAAACGACGATTAGATGCGAGACTAACCTACTTACATGATTCAGACTAACTAATCTATATGTACACGAGACTGGTATTAATATCCTAGAACCTAATACTAATCTCACGATATATCTCATACGTGTCATCGTCTGCGTGACCTCTACTTGCGCTGAGGATAGCGAGTGGTATCGAGAATCTTGGGAGGCTCGCTCAGCTTCGTGACGGTTCTGGGCGTTCTTCTGGAAGGGTGATAGATGAATGTTGAACAGTATCTCAGTTCTATTGAAGATGTTATACAGAGGATTCGGCCCATCTTCTCGATATGTCCATGACTTTCGCCTTGTTGACAGATCTAGTGACCTAGAGTCAAAGCAGTACTTGACACTCACATTCTCAGCCTCTCTCAGCGTGAGAAATTGAGACTGTCCGCGTCTCGTCTTCATCAAGTTCATGCTTTCATGTTGTTCTCTGAGGCGGTGCGTACATTTTATGCTTGTTAAGACAAATTTGTATTAAAATTCTACCAAATTCAGGTCATTGTTTTTGTTACTTCGATATCAGGCCGTAGTTGAAAGGTCGCACCGATTAAATGAGCTATAAATGTTGAAACAGCGCCTGTCAGTGAGAATAGCAACCGTGTGGAACGAGGTGGTTCTTTGAAGAGGTAGCAGATATATATTCTGTTCTCGTAAGTCCTGGACCAGCTTATGATTTTGGTTGCTCACTTTATCAAGTAGCACCTGACCAGCGAATCCGATGTCCATGGATGTCCTCCGCCTTCTGGCTATACACATAATCACGGCATTCGTCGTCTATTTACTCGGACTCGTTGCTTCACCGTTCCCGAGTTAATAGCTGTTAATAGGTGCATTCAAAGTTTAAGTTCGGAAATTCGGAAGTTCGGTTTATCTTCATGAGACAGAGACAGAGAGCCTCTAGTCCGTAGCACTTTTAAGGCTGGTCGTGAAGTCTTTCAACATCAACGATAGCGATGTTTTTGCGCCCACATCTGTCTTTCCTTCTATGTTTAATCGCCTATGGCGCCACTTCCAGTTCCTTGCTCGTTACGAGCGACAGCTCGGCGAACTCAATGACATCTGGCGAGAGTTTCACCCAGACTTCGATTGGTCCTATTAGTTCGATGTCTACCTCTAGCTCTCAAACAGTGTTGTCATCGTCCCAGCTAATCTCAGTGATACCAACTTCCACATCGGCTAACACTCAGAATATCTCCAGCCTAGCTCCGGAACCTTCAGAGAGTTCTGTTCCAGGTGTTTTTCCATCCACGGACCCTCTGAATCCTCCAGCGGTCGGGGATGTGACTGTTATACCTGACTTCGGGCCTGCATGGAGCGCGGCTTATGGCAAAGCAAAAGCTAAGGTACTCATGCCCTCCTTTAACTACCAACTCATTATCGCTGATACCGTTTTCAAATTTGTAGATTGCTAACTTCACACTCCAAGAGCTAGTCAGCGTTACTACCGGAGTCGCTTCCGCTGGTATTATCGGCCCTTGTGTTGGAAACATTCCGAGTATCAATGGGAGTAATGGATGGCCTGGCCTGTGTCTTCAGGTAAAGATTACTTTACTTGTCGTTTGATAAACGCGAAATGAGTTCGTTTGTACAGGACTCGCCATTAGGTGTCCGTTTGGTCGACTTCGTGACCGTTTTCGCGCCAGGGATCAATACAGCAGCGACGTCAGTGCATTCATACTTAATAATACACTTTCAGAAGCTAAAATGCAACTCATGTTCACTGTTCTTAGGTTCAACCGAAGCCTCATCCGCCGACGAGGTCTTTTCTTGGGGCAAGAAAACAAGGGAAAAGGCGTGAATGTTGCATTGGGCCCGATGATGAATATGGTTAGAGTTCCAGAAGCAGGGAGAAATTGGGAAAGTTTTGGAGCTGACCCGTTTCTCTCTGGCGAAGGTGCATCAAATTTACTGCTTCCTGAACGCATTATTCAAATTAAGTTCATCTTACAGCTGCATATGAGACGATTCTTGGCATGCAGCAAGGTGGTGTTCAAGCATGTGCCAAACATTTCATCGACAAGTGAGCATGATGATCCAGCTCAGTGTTTCTTTCTCTGATCAGTGGTGTATATATAGCGAGCAGGAAACGAACCGCACAACAGTTTCATCTGACGTGGACGATCGCACTCAGCATGAAATCTATGCGCATCCATTCTTACGTAGCGTAATGGCGGGTGTGGCCAGCGTCATGTGCAGTTATAGTGAGTGTCTGTTTAGCAACAAGAAACCTTTCTCATTGACTTCCCAAAGACAAGATAAACGATACCTATGCTTGCCAGAACAACAATACACTGAATAAGATGCTCAAAGGAGAATTTGGATTTCAGGGATGTGAGTGATCTCATTCATCCATGCTTCATTTTTCGATGTTAAATAGTATCTCTGTTTTAATAGATGTAATGTCAGACTGGGAAGCCACTCACTCTACACTTTCTGCTGTGGCTGGACTTGACGTATGTCCTGCTTCAATTTCCCAGTTCAAGCCTATGGTTTTATTGATGTATTCCTGTCGACGACGAAAAGATGACAATGCCCGGAGATACAGGATCTGGTGGTTTCGGATTTGGCGGCGTCGGATCCTTCTTTGGCGACACCCTGGTAGAGTATGTCGAAAATGGCACGATTCCCATGTCTCGCGTGACCGATATGGCGGTGGGTTTTGATAAATGGTGCTGCCAGCAGTTGGTCGCTGATTTGAGATCTCTCCTTTCGAACAGACACGCATATTCGCCAGCTGGTACTTCCTCCACCAAGATTCACCTTCGTATCCTGCCGTGAACTTCAATGTCCTTAACCCGAACGACGATGCAACGAACAAACACGTTGATGTACAAGATGATCATTGGACGGTAGTGCGAGAAATTGGAGCAGCGAGTACGGTTTTGTTGAAGAACGTCCGGGGCGCGTTACCTTTGAAGAAACCTCGAAGTATTTTACTTGCTGGGAGTGATGCCGGACCTGGGAGGGTCGGGCCCAACGAACCCGGTATATTAGGACCTCTCCAGGTCTTTGATCAGATGGGAGATAATGGGATTTTGGGAATGGGATGGGGTTCTGGGTAATGCACTTTTCCTGTGTCGCTCAGTGAGCGTGTTCTGACCTCTCCTCTTGTAGAACTGCAAATTATACATATCTAGTTTCGGTGAGCACATTTAAACAGTTAGCCCATCATTCAATACTTAACATGTCGTCAGCCTTTGGAAGCTCTCCAACGTCGTGCTCGACAAGATCACACTTCCATCTCTTGGACATTAGACGACTACGACCTTCCCAGAGCAGGTAACATGGCCATCGGGCGTTCTGCAGCTCTCGTCTTTGTGAATGCAGATTCCGGCGAGGAATCTGATAGGTGAGTGCCAGCCATTACACCTCAAAACTGCTCACATGTCTGATCCGGGGAGCTTTGTTAATCCTTAGAACGAATCTGACAACCTGGCATGGAGGAGAGGACTTAATCCTTGCTGTCGCTGCACAGAACAACAACACGATTGTCATCACCCATAGTGTCGGTGCTCTTATCATCGAGTCTTGGATCGACCACCCGAATATCACCGGGGTATGTTCTTAGCCACCTTGCAGGATGTCTCTGAATTCTAAGTATTGCTATCTTCAGGTGTTGTGGGCTGGAGTCTCTGGGCAAGAAACCGGGAATGCGATCACAGATGTCCTGTATGGTGATTTCAACCCATCTGGAAGACTTCCGTACACCATCGCCAAGAGAGCGGAAGATTATCCTGCTCAGATAATAAATGATTCGCTCTCCGTACCCTACACGGAAAGGTAAACGAACTTGCACAAATGGGACAAGGAATCATCTAAAATATCTGCACTCATTAGGCTGGAGATCGACTACCGTGCTTTTGATGCAGTAAGTTCCAGGATGATCGTTTTCTTTGCAGGTTCCAAGAGAAACTAATTCTGTATGTGTTCAGAGAAACATCACACCCCGATTCGAATTTGGTTTCGGCTTGAGCTATACGACATTCTCCTATAGTAATTTGAGCATCAGCAAGGTCATAGATAACGATGATGCAGAAATGGACTTGATACAGAATTGGGAAGCTGGAGGGTCTAGCCCAATGGAAGTCGGAGCCTCCACCGCTCTATGGTGATTGACCTTTGTCGTTCAAAGACCAATCAGAACTGATGTACAGTCACAAAGGTTGCATCGGCCTGCCTTCGAGATATCCTTCGACGTCCAGAATACAGGCAATATAGCCGGAGGAGAGGTTCGTTTTTTTACCTGCAGAACAGTATGAAGCCGCTTTGCTTACCCTAGGCGGTTTCCGGTTAGATACCGCAACTTTACATTCAAATGCCGCCGTCGGCGGGTGAACCACCCTCTCTTTTGAAAGGCTTTAGTGACGTTTTCCTGAATGCGGGAGAGAAGAAATTGGCCACAATTTTTCTTTCTAGACATTCGCTTTCTGTATGGGACGTGACTACTCAGGGATGGAGGAAGCCAGAGGGACAGATAGGCGTCGTTATCGGAGCGAGTAGTAGAGACGAGAGACTGCATGGCTTGATCAATCCTTGAAGATATTGTAGGTCTTGGATTAATCCATGTTAGGAAATGAATAGACAACTCTTTTGCTAGTTGAACACTTCGTTCTTTACATAAATGATTTACAGAGGTGCGGGCCAGCGCAGGGAATGGTAATTGCGAGTCCTAACAGGTTTTTTCTCATCAGTGTGATGCAAATGGATTCGAGAAAGTGGAGGCCTGAAACTGATCATGAAACAAAAGGCGCTTCAGGCTGGCAGACTTGGCAGGCAAAATAGGCAGGCATTATTATTACATAACGAGTGGTGACAGCGACGGAGTCCGTGACGTCTCTTTCTGACTTCAGCTCTCTTCAGCTGCTCTGTGCAGAGACCATCAACTTATTCTACATGCTCTTTTGGACATAATATCTCAACTTACAGTTTCTTTCTGCTTGATTTAGTTGCTGAAGTCTGAGATTGTGAGGATGATTGTGAGTGTTCAGGTTAATGGTATAGTCTCAAAACGCCAAGACAGGAAAACCGCGATGGAACGTCAAATGTCTTCGATAAATGACGAGGCGGAGACAGGGGAAGCTGCTCTTTTGGATGCAGGTAAAGTATTCTGGTTCTTTTCCTGAGTCAGAGATCATGTATACACTCAGGAACAGAATATGTACCTCGCTGAGGACGCTAGAAGCCAATTCTTTAAGGACCTCGGATATCACTGAACAACGGTCCGCTACTTCCTGGGAATATGGGACGCTGCTGCCCAAGTGCTTTATCCTCAGTTCCCCGTATCTGGAATCGCGACGAACAAGCATAGACCAACTTGCCTACGGCATTCTCTCGACTCTTCGGTCCAAAGATGTTACCCTCTGACGTGGTGTGTGCATTGTTGTGCTTGGTAAGACGATTTCACACTGAAATTTCCGCAAAATTCAGGTCTTTTTTTGTTACTTCAGTGTTTCGAAAGCAATCGTATTTTGAAAGGGTGGAACTGGCCAAATGAGCTGTAAGATGGCACCTGTCGGTGAGAATAGTAACATCGTGGAATGAGGTGGTCCTTTGAAGGGTTCGGCAAGATACACTTTCTGTTCCCGTGAGTCCTGCGCTGGTTTATGATTTTGGCTGGCCACTTCGTCAAGTGGTACACTCCCTACTCCACCTGACCAATGTCTATGGATGTCCTCCGTGTCTGGCAATAAAGATTTCTGATCTTCTTGAGCATTATGGCACTTATTCCCGAGTTAATGCCTCGCCGTTCTCAAGTTCATAGGTACGCTTCCGAACTTCGGTTGGTCCTTATGGGAGAGAGGCACATGGCCTTTAATCCATAGCTACTTTAAAGCTCGTCGTGAAATGCTTCACTATCAATAACAGCAATGTCTTTGCGCCCACTTGTTTCTCTCATTCTGTGTTTCGTCGCCTATGGCGCCACTTCCAGCTCCTTGCTCACTACGAGCGGCAGCTCGCCGAAGTCATCGACACCTAGCCAGAGCTTCACTCAGACTTTGACTAGTCCTACTATTTCAATGTCTATCTCTAGTTCTCAAATCTCAATGACATCAACTTCAACATCGGCTAACACTCAGAATATCTCCAGTCTAGCTCCGGCACCTTCAGAGAGTTCCATTCCAGGTATTTTTCCATCTACGGACCCTCTGAATCCTCCTGCTGTCGAGGACGAGACTGTTATACCTGACTTCGGGCCTGCATGGAGGGCAGCTTATGACAAAGCGAGAACTAAGGTAAGTACTCATACTTGTCTCACCAACTACCAACTTATTACCGATGACCTTGTTTGCAGATTGCTAACTTCACACTCCAAGAATTGGTCAGCGTTACCACCGGGGTCGGTTCCCTTGGTATCATTGGTCCTTGCATAGGAAACATTCCGAGTATCAATGGGAGTAATGGATGGCCTGGCCTGTGTCTTCAGGTAAAGTTTCCATTGCGTGTCGTTTGATAAATGCGAACTGAACTCGTTTGTACAGGACTCGCCATTAGGTGTCCGTTTTGTCGAATTTGTGACCGCTTTTCCACCAGGGATCAATACAGCAGCAACGTCGGGGCATTTATAATCAATACTACACCTTTAGAAGCTAACATGCAAACTATGTTCACTGTTCTTAGATTCAACCGAAGCCTCATTCGCCGACGAGGTCTTTTCATGGGACAAGAACATAGCGGAAAAGGCGTGAATATTGCACTGGGTCCGATGATGAACATGGTTAGAGCACCAGAAGCAGGGAGAAATTGGGAAAGTTTCGGAGCTGACCCGTTTCTCTCTGGCGAAGGTGCATCGAATCTACTGCTTCCTGAATGCGCTATTCAAATCAGGTTCATCACACAGCCGCGTATGAGACGATTCTTGGCATGCAGCAAGGTGGCGTTCAAGCATGTGCCAAACATTTCATCGACAAGTGAGTATGATGATCCAGCTCAGTATTTCTTCCTCTGATCAGTGGTGTATATATAGCGAGCAGGAAACGAACCGCACGACAGTTTCATCTGACGTGGACGATCGCACTCAGCATGAAATCTATGCATATCCGTTCTTACGTAGCGTAATGGCGGGTGCGGCCAGCGTCATGTGCAGTTATAGTGAGTGTCTGTTCAGCAGCAGGGGGCCTTCTGATTGATATCTTTACAAGACATGATAAACAATACATATGCTTGCCAGAACAATAATACGCTGAATAAGATGCTCAAAGGAGAATTCGGATTCCAGGGATGTGAGTCTTATTATTTGCCGATAAATATCTCATTTCTCGATGCTAGACAATGCTCTCTGTGTCAATAGTTGTAACGTCAGATTGGGGAGCCACTCACTCTACACTTTCCGCCGTAGATGGACTTGACGTATGTCATGCTTCCGGTCCAAGCTTGAAGTTTCGTTGATGTTTTTCAATGACAAAAAGATGACTATGCCGGGAGATACAGGTTCTGGTGGTCTCGGATCCTACTTTGGCGACACCCTGGTCGAGTATGTCGAAAATGGCACGATTCCTATGTCTCGCGTGACTGATATGGCGGTGGGTTTCGACAATTTAGTGGTACTGATAGCAGTCAATTCCTGATATAAGACCTCTTCCTTCGAACAGACGCGCATATTCGCCAGCTGGTACTTCCTCCATCAAGACTCACCTTCGTACCCCGCCGTAAACTTCAACATCATTGACGAAACAGACCCCAACCAGGTTGACGTACAGGATGATCACTGGACGGTAGTGCGAGAGATTGGAGCAGCGAGTACAGTTTTGTTGAAGAACGTCCGAGGCGCGCTACCGTTGAAGAAACCTCGAAGTATTTTGCTTGCTGGGAGCGATGCCGGACCTGGAAAGAAAGGGCCTAACGAGTTTTTTGATCAGATGGGGGATGATGGAATTTTGGGAATGGGATGGGGTTCTGGGTAATGCACTCCTCCTGTACCCCCTAGTGAGCGTGCTCTAACCTCTCTTTCTCTTGTAGGACTGCGAATTATACATACCTTGTTCCGGCGAGCATATCTAGATAGTTGGCTTATCATTTGACACCTAACCTGTCGTTAGCCTCTGGAAGCTATACAGCGTCGTGCTCGACAAGATCGCACCTCCGTCTCTTGGACATTAGACGACTACGACCTTCCCACAGCGGCCAGCATGGCCTTTGAGCGTTCCGCAGCTCTTGTTTTCGTGAATGCAGATTCCGGTGAGGGTTCTGATAGGTGAGTGCCAGCCATCCCGCCTCAAAACCGTTTACACACTTGACCTGATGAGCCGTCTTGATTTCCAGAACGAATCTGACGACATGGCACGGAGGAGAAGACTTGATCCTTGCCGTCGCTGCACAGAATAACAACACGATTGTCATCATCCATAGTGTTGGTGCTCTTATCATCGAGTCTTGGATCGACCATCCGAATATCACCGGGGTATGTTCTTAGCCACTTTGCAAGACGTCTCTGAATTTTATCTCTATCTTTAGGTGTTGTGGGCTGGAGTCTCGGGGCAAGAAACCGGGAATGCGATCACGGATGTCCTGTATGGTGATTTCAATCCATCTGGAAGACTCCCATACACTATTGCCAAAAGAGCGGAAGATTATCCTGCTCAGATAATAAGTGATTCGCTCTCTGTGCCCTATACGGAAAGGTAAGGCGAGATTGCATCGACGAGACAAGAAATTGTCTGAGATATATGCACTCCACAGGCTAGAGATTGACTATCGCGCCTTTGATGCAGTGAGTTTTCGACGTTCGTCTTTACAGATTCCAAAAAAGGAACTGATTTCGCATGTGTTCAGAGGAACATCACACCCCGATTCGAATTTGGTTTCGGTTTGAGCTATACGACATTCTCCTATAGTAATTTGAGAATCAGCAAGGTCATAGATAACGACAATGCAGAAATGGATCTGATGCAGAATTGGAAAGCTGGAGGGTCTAGCCCAATGGAAGTCGGAGCCTCCACCGCTCTATGGTGATTGACCCTTGTTCAATGTCTGCCGTGAGACCGATCAGAACTGACGTACAGTCCCTTTGAAAGGTTGCATCGGCCTGCCTTCGAGGTATCCTTCGATGTCCAGAATACAGGTGATATAGCCGGAGGAGAGGTTTGTTTTCTTCCCTGCTGGGCAGTATGCAGCTGTGCTTACTCTCCGCGGTTTCTGGTTAGATCCCGCAGCTCTATGTCCAAATGCCATCGTCTGCGGGTGAACCACCCTCGCTTCTGAAGGGATTTAGCGACGTTTTCCTGAACGCGGGAGAGAAGAAGACCGTCACAATTTTCCTTTCTAGACATTCGCTTTCTATATGGGACGTGACTACTCAGGGATGGAGGAAACCGGAGGGAGAGATAGGTGTCGTCATTGGAGCAAGCAGTAGAGATGAAAGACTCCACGGGTCAATTAATCCTTGAAGTTACTGCGGTGCAGGTCATGAAAGTAGTTTAATCGAAAATGAATAGCTAGTTTATCGGGTATGAACATTTCGTTCTCTAAACGAAAGATTATAAAAATACAAAATCAGGTATAAATGGTACGAATGTAAGAAGGTGCATAGCTACTACTTTGTACAAATTGTTTGAAGAACTCTACTCTACGTAGTTGGTCTATGTATACGATAGCGAATGAAGAAGAGTGAATACAAGACATCGTGGGAAAGGATACAAAGTTTCTAACGCTCTTCCAGAAAGCCAGCTTACACCATGTACTTACAGGTCATCGAACAAAGCTCTCGGGTTCATGCCCTCAAAACTGATTCTGTAGACCTTTTCGAAAAGCGGATAGCCTGCTAACCGCCCTCGAGCTTCCAAAAATTTGAAGACTTCTTCCGAGGTCACCACTCCCTGGAGCTTCTGACCCTTGAGCAGCTCGTGCTCGAGTTGGGCGAACGATTTGCCAGTTTTGACGAATGCCTCTGCGCACTTGCGATTACGTCCTCCGAAGGATGCTATAAAGGAAGAGTCAATTTGACAAACAGAGGGAGATGGGTAGAAGACATACTTGTGATGAGGTCAGCGACACCAGCAGAATGATGGGAGAAAGTGAGGGAAGAGGAACTCGGGAAGAACTCCTTCGTAAACGCAGCCATTTCCAGTAAACCGATTCTCAAAATCGCAGCTATCAGAAAGGGAATCAGCATGGTGTGTGCCAGACATTTCTACGTTTTCCTTACCTTTGGTATTACCACCGAATCCCATGCCATCCACAAAGCCTGCAGCCATGGCGACTACATTCTTGAGAGCTCCACTGAGACTGACACCATCAACGTCCTCAATGGGGTGGACACGGAACATGGGCGCGTCGAAGACTGCATGCCAGAGGGCAGCATCCTCCGGAGAAGGCACACCTATTGTCGTCTCACAGAACTCGGACAAGGCGACTTCCATAGCGATATTGGCACCACCTACAGCGAAGTGTCAGTATGAGAGAAAGCTGGTGAGTGTAAGACGAGCACCAACCAAGTGCTGAGCATTTTATGCCAAGCTTCTGCTCAATGATGTATGGGAAGGTGTATATCTCATCTCCTTTAACGTCGACGCCTTTGATAGCAGAAATAGCCCGAGCACCAGGAGCAAGTACGCCCGGCTTTGATAGTTGATCGAGAACAGGCATAAGGAACTGGTGGGGGACGACCAGAACGAGCAGGGTTGCGCCTTTGACGACTTCTGTTAACTCCGAGACAGCTACGAGATTGTGTGGTAGCGAAACATCAGGAAGATAGCGCGAGTTTTGGTGAGTCGAGTTGATGACTTCGGTAAGTAAACCTTGCCCTGGAATCTGTTACAAGTCAATTCGTGCTAACAGTGGGGGATATCAGAAGGCTTACCTCTCGCTCGCGCACCCACATGCGCACTTCATGATCGAAGCCCTACAAGATAAGTTAGGACACAGACCGCAGTCCGTCAGAATATCGGTTTTACCTTCTTCTCTGCTGCGTTCAGTGCTGCGATGCGGGCAAGTGCCGTACCCCAACTTCCACTACCCACGACCGCGATTTTTTGCGCAGGGGCGCTCTTATCGTCCGTAGACTGAGGCTCGTACAGATCGAACTCTGTTACATATGGTGCCATAGCAGCGGCGATGACTCCCGAACTGGACCTTCTGACCTTTGGTGGTCTCGGTACAGCACGCTCGTCCTCGGATTGCTCATCATCAGAGCTAGATCGAGAAGAGGACGCAGTTTGCTTTAGCTTCTGAATGGGTTTAGGCACCATGCTGGTGAACGCTATGCTCCCTCCAGATAGAGCGTTAAGGCCGCCTTTGCGAATGCCATTGCTAATCGAAGGCTTCAACATTGGCGACGGCGGGCGCGAGGATTCGGGGGTGGATAGGGGCGACGTCGGACGAGACATAGAGAGCGGTGAAGGAGAGTTGGATTTCGGCGAAGAGCTACCTGACATCATGATGAAAATTCGTGTCGAGAAAGGTTCAGTTTGTTGAAGAGTCTAGGGTAAGCCTTTATATCTATATGTTGATGTCGGTGTCCAGGCAGGACGGACGGGCTATATATATACCGACCCGTCCCTGGAGCTGCGAAGCACGCGAGGTGAAAAAAAAAATAGGAAGGGGGTCCAGCTCGGCAACGTTTCGGCGGATGGCAAAAATTCCTCCTGAACATGACGTCGGCATGTCGATCACAGCAGACAAAATTGAAATTTCCGAGGCCAGATTTGATCGCTGCGGGCGAGCGTTTTAACTTTTTATTTTTTTTATCCTAAGCGGCGTTCATAGAAGCTTTCACCCTCGGAAAATAGGGCTCCAAAGTGATATACAACTTCACGTTTCTTTGGCGTAAGTTGACGACAAGGTCGTAAAACAGCTCTCTTCGTGCCTTATCAGTATGTAATCGCCTTTTTCTGCTTCCGGTTTCACATCTCCGTTTGTGCCGCCGTTCTTCCTCTTCAAACTTTCGACTCGAATGGGCGCCTTGGCTGTGGAGCTAAGTGGATCGTCGATTGGTAAATTTTTTTAATGCAGTGCTCCAAAACTTCCATCCAGAACATCGAAAATTTTTCTTTTGTAAATTTGTCTCCATCTGCGACAAGCCCGGGTAAAATATATTCAGGATATGGCACTGAAAGGAGCCCCCTTTATTGTGGTTTAAATAATGGCAACGGAAGTTGCTCAATCTCTAACTCCCCTCGATTCTTATCTCTGACTTGCTCGCTCTTACTGTTCACATCATGTCGACTCAACGAATTCCTACCACCACGGTGCATCACACCGCGAAAGCCATTCTGTACGATGAGGATATCTTATCTTTCATGGGCAGAGTATCAACTAATATTGGTTTACACACAGTTTCGACATGGATGGTACCCTAATCGACTCTTCACCGGCTGTTGCCGCTGCATGGAATCTGCTGAAAGAGACTGGATACCCTTTCCTCGATCTAGCACACATCCTCGCCTCAGCGCACGGATACCGCACCATTGACGCGCTGCGAAAGTGGTGCCACATCCAGGATGAAGAGCTATTGAAGAAGGAGGTAGTCCGTTTCGAGGACGCGATTCTCAGCAATGCACAGGCTAAAGCTGGTTCGGGTGGCGGTATCATCGCTCTCCCCGGTGTCGCGCAACTCTTGAACGACATTGAAGGATTGATCAAGGATGAGCAGGGCCAGGGATGGTCTGTCTGCACGTCTTGTTAGTTTTCTTAGTTTCGCTTCTACCTTTGTTCGACTGATATACTAATGCATATTTTTAGCCACTCATCACTATGCCTCTCAAGCCCTCCCCGCAGCTGGTCTGCGCATTCCTGACATCTTCGTTACTGCCGAGTCCGTATCGCGAGGCAAGCCTGCGCCTGATCCTTACCTCCTTGGCGCCAAAAAGAACAATGTATCTCCTCTGGACTGTTAGTTAATGTTTTCTCTCTTTTATGTTCAACCCGTCACTCAACCAACATAAAGGTATCGTTGTAGAAGATGCTCCTACTGGTATCCGTAGCGGCAAAGCCAGTGGTGCCATCGTCCTAGCCACCTGTACCTCCCACTCTCGGGAATCACTCGAGCGTGAGAGCCCCGACTTCCTCGTACCCGATCTATCATAGTAAGTATCTGTTTGTCCTTTTCCTCTTATCGTGCAGGTCTAATCTCCGAGTCGGATTTAGCGTTAAAGCAACTCGTAACGCCGACGGTTCTGTATCTCTCGCCATCTCTCAGCCAGCTGATCGCAAGGATACTGCACCTACGCCGGACGATACTCCGCTGCATACGCCTGCGCTTTCTCGTATACCGAGTGCTGTGGACTTGGTGACGAAGTCCGAGTCCGGCATCGCTACGCCGAGGGAACCTGGAACTGAGATTGATGACTATGGTGCTCAGGGTATTAAAGCTATGAGTGGTTTCTGAAGTATTGAAATGTAGTTTATCGATGGAGTGATTGGAGGTTGATACTCCAGTAATACCCCTCCAACTAGTATGTAGATGATAGTCTATAGACGTATTGGTATAGACATAGATGTTCATATGTATAATTCCAGCATGTACACACATCGTTTCAAGAACCCAATTGTAATTAATCGTTCGTACATCCTATCAGGATGGTCCTGCATTCCGTGCCATTGCATTTTGTGAAGTTCAAACGTGTGGCAATAGGACTCATCCATCAGCAATAGTTCAAAAAGGAAATTCTCCGCTTGGAGCAAAGTCTACAAATTCCAAGGAGCGGAAGACTTGTGGTTTAATCGTTAATCGATGATGTTGAATTAATCCAATGTCCTGTCTAATCACTCGGAGATGAACGTCCCAACGCTTGAACAAGAGCACAGCCCTGAAAGGGGCGAAGTACTAGCGAAGAGCGTCTGGGTGTGATTGATTGTGATAACGAGAAAGGCACCAAGAATTAAAATACATACATATGTCATACATATGTGCGGCCGAGTCCGTACTTAGCGAAAAAGACTTGGATAGCTCCACATCTTCCTGTCAACGTTTTTTTAAGAAACAAACGACCCTTCTGGCTCCACAGAACACCCGAAATGCCGTTCTTCTGTTGCATCCGAGCAGCGGGTATGGTGACTCAGGAAGCGCTCCAGAGGAGGAGACTACACAAAGACGTGACCGAGAACAGAAAAAATTTCGAGTTCAAACAGGTTCCAACGTACCAACGTTCATCGACTTTCAACTCTCATTTCGGTTGAATGTTGCGGGTAAGAGGGGCTTTGACAATTGGAAAGAGTTGGCTGTGCACGAATTGCCGCTTCCCAAACACGTGGTGTAGCCGGCGGCACTGCGGCAACCTGCCAACCTTCTCATCGGGTAACCGCTACGAGTTTCCGCCTCGGAAGGCCTCCGATTTCGTACACATGTACTTCGTTTTGGAACGAGCCCCACGGACGGATTTACTGCACGTTGATATCCAGATATAGGAAGCAACAAAGAAGGATTAGGCTACATAGGGCTACATTGATCTTCATGCATGCAAGTCTTCAATATTAACGCTCAATTCGCTATTCTCGCGACTCCATCGTTCTGAATGTTTATTGGACGATAGTGATCATTCAATTATGAACAACGACAAGTATGGTGAGCCCAGTAATCTCCGTCTGATGGATTCCAAGGCCGCCAACGCGCTCAAAATTCGGCTAGATACACTTACATACGCTTGTGGATACTCGGGATGACTCAACGGCCCCGAGGCCTTTCAGTAGTCACATTTGGGCTGGCTCTTTCTGATATCAGTTGTGTTAGCACCGTAGACGAACTTACGATATGCGGAAAACTTAACCATTCCGAATCCTTGGATCAGCCTGAGTAGACTTATCATGCTGAAAGAGGTAAATGGGACGAAAACATTTCACATTTTACCGATACACGCCCCTGGAGTTCCACGATTTGGTGTCTGATAACTCACCCTTTCCATTGTCCAGCTCCAATGGGCAGCCTAAGCAAATCCCAAGGATTAATATCCTCATGGCAATAGCACGGACACATCGGAACGCCTTGACAGGGAAAATCATACCTTCCGAGACTCGGACTCCTTTCAAGATTCCATACACGAGTCTTACACTATAGAATTCATCGTCTTTCTGATTCGGGGTGCTTGCAACATAGGCCCTAAGATACTGGATAAGTACATTGTCTTATCCAAGTTCCTTGTTCTTTTGTCCCTTTGTCTGGTGTCAATCTGATTGCGCACTGCTCTAGATTCTTTAAATGAATCACCAACGAGATCAGTAATCGCTTTCAGGCAAATTCGAGCCTCGATGATATACACACTTACATACAACCAGCTAGTGCTGTTCACCAGTCATCGGTCATCCGTGGCCGTAAGTGAATAGCTGACGGAGCGTACATTTTACACGCAAAACACACGAGGGGAATTTTCGCATCCACCCTACGAGAATTCACGTACTCTCTCCACTCAACTGACTAGAAAACCTAGCAACAAGAGCCACACATCGGCATGTCACTCGAAGCAGAAGACAAAAAGTAACACTTACCTTCCTCTCCACCCGCAATATCAATGATCTGACCGGTGATGTACTCAGACGTTTTGCTCGAAGCAAGCCAGACGATCTGTGTGGCGACATCGTATGGTGTTCCTATCTTCTTCAGAGGTACTCTTCAGTGTCCATATTAGTATCGACGATGCCCATGAAGAAGCAACGGTGGGTAAGCCAACGTACGTGGCAAGTGCACTGAAGACAACTGCTGGATCTTTCAGAGCTTCAGTCATAGACGTCCGTATCCAACCGGGGGCAACACAGTTCACTCTCCCTCTAGGTGCGATCTTTGTAAGTTCGTTCTTGAGACTTAAAGTCAATCCATACATCATGGCTACCCAAGTGTGAGCCCAAACTCGTGGCATGTTCTAGTTGAACTAATCGAAGAACGACCTACCGCTCTTTGACGCGGCGTAATCCGTGTGCATCGCTTCACCGTACTTCCCTGCATCAGATCCAACAAAGACAAGACTCGGAGACGCCAAAGCATTCTGCTTCGAATTATCGCTCACTTCTGCCGAGTCGACGAGGTTCCGGAGGAATTCCCTCGATACGAGAAAAACGGAGTTCAAGTTCGTGTCAATCGTCTCGGTCCATCTCTCAAAAGACATGTTATGTAACGGCTCCTCTTTCGTCGGCCAAATACCATGGTTGACAACCGCCACCTGTATTGAGCCAAAGTGCGAGACGGCGGACGCAGACAGGTGCGTGACTGAGTCTTCCGAGCGGAGATCAGCTTGGATTGCGTTGATGCGCTCTGATCCATATTGGGAAATTAGGGTGGAAAGGGTTTCAGAATTGGTGTTGTAGTGCGCAGTTACTTTGGCGCCTTGTTCTATACATAGAAAGGGTGAATGAGGGTGAAAGGTAATTTGTATCCTCGATTGAAACTCGATTGCGGATACTAATTTGGATTTACTGACCAAGAAACAGGCGGGATGTCTCAGATCCGATACCGCCGCTGGCTCCTAAAAAAAGGCACTGCGTCGGAAAAATGATATGAAATGAGGAAGATAGCTACGCTCACCTGTTACTAGGACGTGCGCGTCGCGCAGCTCAAGGTCGAGCATGATTGTGGACTGCGGGAAACTGACCCGGCAGGAGTAGCGTTGGTCGAACCTCATATATTCGGGACGATGGTGATGACGTCGAACAAGTTAGGTACACCAGGGTATACCGAGAAATCATCAGGGTCTACTATAGAGATTTAGGTGAGATCGACCACTTGATGAGAGCTGATTGATGAACGATAATAGGGATCTCAGTGTATGGTGACCGGCCGGGGATCAACAATGGTCAGCCAGCTGTGCCAGCTGACCTGCCTGGTGAGCGGAATCTAAATGAAAGGATACCGAATTCCGATATACCCTTTTGAGATTCGGAATTGAGCGAAATTCCTTCACTTTGAAGTGTAGCTAGCGACATGTTCCTCAAAGATTGAAAAAGGATCGCGGGCTGTCGGCATGAAGGAAAGCATCATGTTCATATGTTCATATTTGCTCACTGTTTATATTTTGACCCAATAAATAGATGTACCTTCAATTTGATTAGACATTCAAGTTCAAATCTTCAGGTAAATTGAGTAAACGACCTAGATATATGGACGCATTAGTATCAAAAGGTATGTCAGGTTTAAGAAGGCGTTCCGGCGTTCCACTGACCTTCCAAACCACCCATAACATTCACGATGTGTCCAGTGACATGCCCAGAAACTTTCGTAGATGCAAGCCACACAACTTGCGTGGCGACATCGTATGGTAAGCCGACCTTCTTGAGGGGTGTACTAACAAAGACAGGAGGAGATGAACACGAAGGGATTTCGGCTGAAGGAGTGTATACTTACGTAGCCAATGCACGGTACACAACCATGGGATCTTTGAGAGCTTCCTCTGCTAGTGGTGTCTTGACCCATCCAGGTGCAACACAGTTCACTCTGGCCCTTGGGGCGATCTTAACGATCTCATTCTTGAGTGAGAGCGTCAAGCCATACATCATAGCTGTTCATATCAAATTAGATGAATCTTGTCCATCCAACCACATAGTAAGTAGACTCACCGCTTTTTGAGCTAGCATAATCCGAATGCATCGCTTCCCCGAACCTCCCTGCTGACGAACCAATAAAGATGATTGACGCCTTCGCCTTCTGTTCATCTGTCGATCGCTCAAGGTTCCTGAGATATTCTCTAGCCACTAGGAAGGACCCATTCAGATTCGTGTCGATCGTGCGTTTCCAGCGGTCGTATGACATTTCCCACAACGGCTCGTCTTTCGTGGGCCAGATTCCGTGATTGATGACGACAACTTGGATAGGTCCAAGTGCGTCTACTGAGGAGGAGAAGAGGCGGGAAACGTCGTCTTCGGAGCAGAGATCTGCTTGAGCGGCATACACTCGTGGCGCAGAGTTTCCATCGGTGGCAAATTCGGCGGCTAGGTCGTCAACGGTTTTTCGGTTGCTGTTGTAGTGGGCAGTAACCATGGCTCCTTGCTCTAAGTATACTGTGAGCCAGAGACGGGTTTATCAAAAGACCGTTACTCACCGAGGAATAGATGAGCTGTTTCGAGACCTATCCCGCCGCTAGCACCTGAGTGACACGGTTCAGTGAATATTCCATTCAATTAGTGCAAGATGACGCACCTGTTACGAGGACATGCACATCCTGTAAATCGAGATCAAGCATGATGATAGTAGATATTGAAAATGACAATGCCACCATCCCGGTCACGCATGACTCGGATTTATTATCATGGAACTCCGAGCGCAGAGCTCACGACCGACTTCATAAGTCTCCTGCTCTTTTAGAGAATTTCCAAAAGATGAGGTCGAGTGTTATGAATTTTTTCGAGGCAGAGGAAGCTGCAGTTTGAGCTGCGTTTGAGTTTAAGCTTAGCCTGGGCAGATATCGAACGAAGATCTCGAGTCCATGAGCTCGAGGTCCGTGCACATGGTCCGTGCACAATGGTCTGTGCACAATAGAGCATTCATCGCCACAGCACGTGTCAATCTGACAAGCGGAGTTTGAAATGCGTAATTCTCGCTATAGGATGTTTGGTTGAACTTTCTTCGCGCACACGAATCTTTCATTTCACTTGTAATATTCTTTCACCCTTTCTGGAGCCATGGTACCCAAGTTTCCCTTTCCTTTTGAGTGTTCTAGTTGCTGAAACTTCAAATGTATAGTCTGTATCACCTGCTGCAATGCGTCGCCTGATGCGAGAAATCACTGAACTCAAGAAAAGTCCACCGGAGGGCATCCGTGTTCAAACGAATGAGGATAACATGCTTGACGTTACTGGCATTATAGAAGGACCTGGTGAGTGCTGATATCTTTTCGGAAATATATCAAACGCGTCTTTCGCCGTTCCGAGGGCTTGTTGCTGATTGTTACTTCAAACAACTCAGAGGGTACGCCATACGCCGGAGGATACTTCAAGGTGAAGTTTAAATTCACGGAGGAATTCCCTGCAGCACCCCCGAAATGTGCGTCCCCATTGATGTCTTTTTCTTGAGCAATAGAACTCACGTTCCCCGTGCAGGTTGGTTTGCCACTAAGATCTTCCACCCCAATGTCTCTTCCTCGGGCGAAATCTGTGTCAACACGCTCAAGAAGGACTGGAAGTCGACATACGGTATTAACCATATCCTTGTCACAGTCAAGTGTCTTCTTATCTACCCCAACCCCGAGTCTGCCCTCGACGAAGAAGCTGGAAAACTGCTGCTAGAAAACTACAAGAGCTACTGTGATCGGGCCAAGTTGATTACTAGCGTCCATGCCACTCCACGCACACGACCAGTCGAGTTCAATACACCGTCCGCCCCGTCTACTGCCTCACCGGCAGAATCTTCGAGGTCAGCATCGACTTCCGAAGGTGCCGGACCATCTTTACCAAGCTCCGGAACAAAATCGTCTCCGAGCGTTCAACCTTCTTCCATCCCATCAGCCACGATCGCACCGACTGCATCGTTCACGCTCCCTATCGTTACACGAAAGTCAAGCTCTCCGGCACCAACATCTCACCCTATCCCGCTCACCTCATCACCGTCGAACTTGGCTGCTGAGAAGGACGGATCCACCGGCGCGAACAAGGAACGACATCCGTCTCCGTCTCCGCTGGGCACAGCAGATGCTAACATCGACACTAAGGCGACGCCTGGGGTTAAAGTTGGTTTGGTGACTGAGAGCGCGGCTCCACCAAAAGCTGTGAAGCGAGCCGCGACCGCTGGAGGCGCTACGAATGCTGAAAAGAGGAAGAAGGCGCTGAAACGACTATGAAGGATCTACGTCTCAGTGCAGGCTCGGGCATTTCCACTGGTGACCATGGCTGCTGTATATATTGTATAATTCCACCTTGGTTATGACACGGACCTGTATTTTTCGTACTTAGTAATATGTCTTTTGGATATCTACTTTATTACAGGGTTTTTTTGGTTCTTATCCTCGTTGAAGAGATGAACAGTGGGGTGCGGGGTAATAGTCCATGAACCTGGTCCGCTATTTGGCCTTGAGGATATTGACAAATAAATCGTACGCGAAATCTTGTGGGACCAGTTCGGCGTAAAGCCGCAATTTCATGCCGCCTGGACCAGCATACAACTGGTACTGCGTGCTCTCCTCTGCTGCTGATATCGTATCTCATGCTGCCAGATATAGAGCCTCACAACTAGCTCGCTCGTCAGGTACTTTAGGCAATCGACCCGGAGCTGCAGCTGCAGCTGCTCGCGACGAGGGCAAATTGGACGAGCGTGCTTCGCTGCAGGGTTTCGCGTCGAATGATGTACAAGAAATTTTGAAAGGCGATTCGTCGAGGGGTGTGATACAGAAGGAGCTGAGCTTGGATTCTCACAGCGAGAGAGATCGTGTTTTGCAAGATGACGAAGAACATGTCACTTCACCAGCCTCAGTTGTTTCGGACGTGCATATACCGAGGGTGAGTACTTGAGTGCTCATTTCACTATCGAGTTGCCCTTATGTCGAGTTTATGAAGGCTACTTACACCGTTCCAGCTGAATCCGTACTTTCCGAAGTGAACTATTATCCCTCTGTCAATTCATTCGAATTCAACAAATGTTGTACAGATACCAACTATCCCTTCCACAGAATCCACCGCTACCACTACACCTGAACCCACACTAATTAGGGTGAGCTTGGTATCATCTCAGTTGATACGCAACTAAACTACAACCCGAAGACTTCCGACCATGAAATCCATACACGCAGCTTGCAATCGTCCAAAGTTCCCTCGACAAGGATAGGTCGTTTGTTTCACTATGGAGGTAAGCTTTGTAGCTTTCTGGGCTTCTCGTGATATATTCTGACTTCTGTTGCTGGCTGGCCTTCACACTAGGCCTGGCGGCGTCCCTCGGATATGGCGCTGCTTCCGAGCTCATCCGTAGATCAAGCTCGGAAGAGGGAAAATCCAATTCGTTGATGCTGACGGAGGCTAATATTAAGCGATTGGTGTCGAAGTTGTCTCAAATGAGAGGAGCGGCGCTGAAGCTTGGGCAGTTTTTGTCTATTCAAGGTATAGCGGTGTTAGATTTTTGTGCACTCATGCTAATAATTCTGGACAAGATACGCATCTTTTACCTCCTGAAGTAGACAAGATTTTTCGACGCGTGCAAGACAGTGCGCATTACATGCCTGACTGGCAGATGGAGGTTGGTTGACACTCAACTCTTGACTCGATGTCAAATTAATCTTCGTCTCGCCAATCTATATAGCAAGTTCTCCAATCATCTCTCGGACCTTCCTGGTCACAATCCTTTGAATCCTTTGACCGTATTCCATTCGCTGCTGCCTCTATCGGCCAGGTGCATTCCGCTGTCCTCGTTGCGTCTGCCTCTCCGACAGGTAAACCTGCTCCAGTAGCAGTCAAGGTTCAATTTCCCAACATCGCAGATTCAATAGCAAGTGATCTGGGATATGTCAATATGCTGCTGACGGCGGGCAGGTTGTTGCCTAAAGGCTTGTTTTTGGACCGAACTATTCAGGTTGGTTATCTTTTGTTGACCTTTGAGGCTGCATGTGTGTAGCAATAATTTTGTTATGATTCAGGTCATGAAGCAGGAATTGAAAGATGAGTGCGATTATACGCGTGAAGCTTCGTTCTTGCGAACATTCGGATCTCTGGAATACTTGGGAGGCGACCCCCGCTTTAAGGTGCCTTGGGTATGGGAGGGTAGCACGGACCGTGTGCTTGTCATGGAACGAGTTGACGGTGTCAGTATCGGGGAAGAAGAAATCTCTAATTTGGGTCAACAGGAGAGGAATGAGGTCTGTCAGCCGTTAGTGATCGTTAACTGTACTCGGCTTACGCATCAACCTCCATAGATTGCTTCATCGATCCTCTCGCTTTGCCTGAAAGAATTATTCGAGTTCCGACTAATGCAAACCGATCCTAACTACAGTAACTTCTTGTACGACTCACGCACACGTAAACTCGCACTGGTCGATTTTGGCGCGACGAGAGAGTATAGTAGGAAGTTCATGGATGGGTGGTTGAGGCTGTTACAGGCTGCAATTTGTGACCCGGAAGATAGAGAGGCTTGCGCGAAGGAGAGTTTGGGATTGGGGTATTTGACTGGCGGGGAAAGCCAGGTTTGTGTATTCTAGCTAACCTTTCCTCTAATGCCGATGCTCATTACCATCTTCCTCCTTCAGGAAATGCTAGACGCGCACATCGACTCAATGATTTTACTAGGGATGCCCTTCAAAGCTTCTACACCTCAGCCCGTCACTTTTGGACCCAGATCGGATTTCGAGCGTCATACTAATAAGATTAGGGAGCTTATCCCTTTCATGCTTCAGAACAGACTTACGCCGCCGCCAAAAGAGACGTATAGTTTGAACAGGCAAGCCATGCGTTCGTGGATGCCTCCTATGACCACTGAATTTCTTTTTCTTTTCCGTCTTTTAGAAAACTTAGCGGTGCTTTCCTCATGGCGTCAAGACTGAGAGCTACGGTGCATACGAAGGATATATGGGATAGTGTCGTGCAAAAGTATAAATTTGAAGATTAGACTTTTGGTATAATCTTACCTCATAATGAATCACATCTGATATGATAAACAATCGCGTTTATTGCAGAATACTAGGGTTGAAATCTAGTCTAGATTGCAGAAACGTGTCTGCAAGTAAGGTATTACCTTCAGGACATACTGTAATTCGTGGACTCGTGCATCTCCGTCATTGCCGTGAAATTCGTTGAAGAATCTAATTTTGATGGAGAACTTATGTAAGGGGGTAACGACAGAAGGCTTGGTTGGGGAAGCAGTAAATCACAGTTCCTTCTTGTCCGATGAAGCTTGGCCATTAGCACGCTTTGAGTAAATCATGTCGGTGAAAGGCCTGCGAGGGAGTCTTATGATCAGAAAGCAAAGACGAATTTCAAGGTTGGCTTACCCCTCAAAACGTAGTGCGATTATATACACGAGGTACACGTAAAGAGTCACCAGTAAACCTGCAGGACGCTCATACCTGTACTCGTAACACGTGAGATTAGCGATACGTGCGAGGGTGTATTTGAAGGATTTTCTTACCAAAGAGCACCTCCAGCGAAACACATGGTGCTTCCGACATACATTGGGTCGCGAAGGACATTGAAAGGGAACCTAAGTATGATGCGACACGTATTTTCGAATGAGTTCATGAGTGCAAGAAATAAAAAGAGACACTGTGAACGTACCCTTCAACTCTGTGATCCATCAGTATGCCAAAGTAGTCGCCAAGAAACGTCCCAGTGATTCCAAGTTGCCAGGTCGAAGTGACAACGAAGAGTTGTCCAAGAACAATAAGTGCCGCTGGAACGACTGTAGCGAAAGGCTCTGGAAGTAGAACTATCTTCGGCTGCTCCGCGAGGGCCCGGTGGTATCTGACGCGATTGAAACCCGTGTTTAAGAACCTGGTGCGAGAATTTTCTTTCAAGAGGACACTCACATCGAGTCACGTAGTAATCCAAACGAAAAGATCATAACAGCGAGGAAGTAGCATCCATAACGTGAATTTCCTCCGAAGACACGCGTTATTGTTTTGTTTTTGTATTCTTTTCATGGTACATCGTCGGAAGGATGGAAATGAGAGAAGAGAGGAGCGTATAGAACAAGTCAACAGAGAGTCATCACGAGAAATTTGAGAAAGTGGACTGACCATTTTGAGCGACGATGTTCCATGCGGTGGGGTTGAACGTGATAGCGAAAAGAGAAATCCATAAGGAAGTTTTGGAGGTATCCACGAAGGTCTGAAGCATGTCCATGTCCATCCTGTCCAGAATTACTTGAAACTTCAACGAATTTTGTGAGTTTTATGCCAGCTATTGAAGAAAGTCCAACTGAGAGTTCCCCAAGAGTTTCGCTGGCATGTGTTTCCTTACTATACAGTGATTACATGAGCAAGAAGCCTTCAATGGGTGCGCACTCGGCGAGAGATGAAGGCTCTTGAAATTGAAACACTCGTACAAGTTCTGGGTATTAAGAGCGCGTTTTTAATCCCATTAGGGTGGTATACGTGCAACATTAACAGCAAAAGAATGACTATGTAAATGTCCAAATGTCCAAGTATTTTGGTAAAACAGTCGATCGATCCACAAAAATTTCCGCAATTCATTCAAAACACGGCGGCAGCAACAAGGCCCGCACCCAAACCAAGAACCATTGCTTCCTTCCTGACACCAGCATGCATGGCGGCATTAGAGGTGGAGGCAGAGGTAGCACTAGAGGCACTAGTACCTGTACCTGTACCAGATCCGGATCCGGATCCGGACCCAGAGGCAGCAGCTACCGAGCTCCCACCGCCACCGCCAGTTATTCCATTCAAGACAGAAGATACAACAGACGCGGGGGCACCAGTCAGCCCAGAGGTGAGTGAGCCAACAAGCGAGGTGGCAGCGGAGATGTCAGTCAAATCTGATGTAGGGATAGATGTGGGGATGCCGCTAATGCCACTGGGGATGGTGAACGAAGTTCTATCAATTTCAAACAGTGGTGAATTCGACTGAAATGTGAAGAAGAGGTTCAATACATACCCTAAAATAGAGGTGGCCGTTCCACCGGCGGCATCAGACGAGGTTCCCACTACCGTGCTATCGGTACTAGTAGCAAAAGAATCGGTGGATTCTACTGCAACAGAGCTGGTAGAGTCAGTGACTTCGATAGACGATGTACTAGTCTGTGCGCGAGCGGAAAGAGCAAGGACCAGCAAAGATCCAGCAGTGGCGAACGTCGTGAACTTCATTGTTATTAACTTCCTTGCTAATGCAATGAACGAACGGATAAGTTGAAGAGTTAAAGCGACGAAAGCTGTGAACGGAGGATGTGCAGGTATACGTTGAAAATCGAAGAAAATGGGATATATTTTTTGGGGCTGCATGGTCCTTATATATGTAGCTCAGGCGGGAAGCGATGGAGACCCAGAAGATCTTGATCTATTTGAACCGCTAGGCTATGTATAATATATACATATGCCTCGGAATTTCGCGAGCTTGCGAGTGAATAACTCGGTGGAGCTCTCACCACTCCAACTCCCATCGCGACATCGCGACATCGCCTGGGGTCCTGATCATCAGAGGGCAAAAAAGCCAGGGACTTTTGGGAGACAGAACCCTGGACGTGCCAACTAGCAGACAGGTATTTCAAACTGCTGCGAAAGACTTGAAACTGTCGTTGAACGTTGCAGGTGCACCAAAGCTGATCGCGATGGAAAAGGGTCTTCGGTGAAGCGTTGCCGTTCGATCATGACATAAGCGACACAGCGATCAAGAGAGAATGTCGAAAAAAAATGACCAGATGAACACTGTTCAGCTGCGACGGAACCATGCGTGAGCATACTTCCATGAGTAATCACAAGTATTACTCCAAAAAGCCAACGAGAAAAGAGCTATGATCACTTCGGCACTTCGACGAGGCGGCAAAAGGTGGCGCAGAAACGATGCAATGCAATTCATGAGTTAGAGGTGATCAGCAATTTAAACGACTGTGCAATGACGCAGCTTAGCAGTGGTGAATATACAAGGGGATGCATGCGGGAATGTGGCTGAGAGCACCATAACTGCGGGTGTGCGGGTGATCCAGACGCTCGTAGAGTTCTGCATGGTCAGGGGACGCCGTCTTCGAACGCGGAGTAACGCAGCTCATTGAAAGGGTCGACTGTGTTCTTTATTCAGTGTTCGATCAGACCTAGAAACAGAGGGAAAAACGTACATTTGCAGCACCCACGAAAGGCGAAGAACTCCGTCATTTGAAGAAGGACCGGGAGAACTGCACTGCTTTTAAATCTGGGGTATTCACTGACCGACCTTCAAATGACACAGCAAACGAGGATTCGAGACTCGAGAGGGTGAACTGCGCAATCATATACAAATGATGCCATTTGCGTGACTCTCATCTCTAGATTGAGATTGAAATCGTAAGAAATTACCAGAGCCTGCAACAACCAATAACAGAGGCCAATTTGTGGTGTAAGAGTCGGGGCAGTTACGGCTGGACGGACAACAGTACCCGTTGGGATGCATACGCACAGCTAAACATCTCCAGCACGGTCATGGTGGCGAATCGCCTCCGCCATTGCCCCAAAACTCGTGCATCGTTGACGGAAAGAACACTTTCACCCGCATCTCCTTTCCGGACAAATCGAAGAATATGAAGAATGGTGTGTATTCGCAATTGCCACTGTAACTCCAATGCGACTAGATATACACCTTTTTAACGTGATGGGTGCTTCTAACTTCCAGCTGGGACTCGAAACTAAACATTGCCGATAATAATTTAGGCAGGATCCGAGGTTATGAGGGTGATGATGCAGCATTACGGGTCCAGAGCTCTTTTGGCAAGGTCTTGGTCGAAAGTAGGGTAGCCGCAGTCACCAGTATGAATACCAAATAAACCAACCATCCACCCAGAAGGTCATACTGCAACGAAATGGCGAATAACGACGTTGATGCTGCAGGACCAATAGCACGAGCGACTGAGACACTTGTTTGTGCTAGCCCATTGGTAGCACCTAGGGACCTATCGTTCGGCGCGGCAGAGCGGACGTAGATCATCGCGCAGCCTAGAGATGGTATGAATAACAGTTTAATCGGATTGACTTTGCTAAAAAGAGAGAATAGCTCACTGAAACCCATGTCCATGATGACGTACAAAGCGATTTGCAGCGTGAGCTCTGTCCAGGTCACCAAATTAACGCCTCCATGCTGCGCAGACAAGTTCATCAGCGGGAACAACGCGAACATCGGGATAAAGGTCGCTATTGATATCACAAAAATAGTTTTCGGTCCCAAGCGGTCGTATACAGGAGGGAAAATTGTTGCTTGGTATAGGCCGCTCATCAGACCAAAGGCACCTAGACACATGCCAACGGTGGAAGGGGGGAAGCCAAGACCACCATAGGGGATGTGAGTGGTGTAGATAAGAGGCTGAAGAGCGCGCAAGACGATGTCGAGGAAAGCAAGGAGTGCGTAGTTGGTGACGGCGGTGATGACACGGGGAGTTAGGACTTCTTTGAGTGGAAGAGGCGTTTCTCGCGGACCTTGATGTTCTTCGATTTCACCCGCTGGATTGTGGAATTTAACCGTCTGGTATAAAGGTAAGCTTTCAGGTGCAAGAAAAGAGAAAATGGCGCCGAACTTCTTTCAGGAACAACAGGGTCACTAAAAATGAAAACGCGCAATAGGCTGCGACAACAAAACAGGGCAATGCGTATGGGTATGTCTTCCAGAATTCCGAACCAAAAACATGAGGAAAACGCTCGTGCGGGTTGTATAACCATCCACCGAGTATCGGTCTAGAGAGCAGTCTGGTGAGAACTGCACACCGAACCAAGCTCCTCATTTTACATACCCTACAGTTGCACCAGTTGACCAAACCACTGGCATGAGCGCCATTCCCTGGGCAATATTCGAGGGATCCGTCAATTCACCCATCATACTTTTGATGACACCGACATTCCCGTTTAGCAGTCCAGCAAGACAGCGGCTAGTTGATTCAAAAGGGTCGATAAGCGGCTTCATGCAGGCAAGTAGGAATTCTCACCTCACAACTAGACTCCAGAATGACTTGGACAGCCCAAACGATACCATCGAAAGAGAAAGCCCAAACAATCCGGTCAAGATTATAGGTTTCCTGCCTACGTGATCTGACCAACGACTCCATTGGAGAACCGTAAAAGCCTCAGTAATAAAGAATAGAGATTCCTAGTGAGTTCGATGTTAAACAAATCATGTATATTCAAACTGATATGACTTACAATCAATCCAGCATAGTATCCCATCTTTGCTTCGTCTCCTCCCGTAATGGGTAAATCGCGGACAAGCTGTGTGTAACTCAGTATATCGACAACACTTTCCTCGATGCTGACGATCATACCTGGTTAATGAATGGATAAATAACTTGCGAGGTAATCGGCTCTGCAAGCTGAACCCATAACAGAATGAAAAGCTGAGACCATGGTAATGGAGTACGCGTAGGCTTGGTGCCAATGAGGGGAGTACTCTCTTGAGATTCCTCTTCACGTTCTACATCCATCATAGG